>WNGS01166226.1:11554954-11575554 GCA_020271785.1 Procambarus virginalis | reverse complement strand
CAGGTAGGCAGGATGCGGATCAAGGCTTGACGAAAAATCCCGAACGACCGGATATTGAGCGCTGGAAGAAGGTTTGTGAAGGGAGGCAGCTGGAGCCGCTCACAACACTAGAATTTTACATGAGCCGGAGGGCCGGACGGAGACACTGCTCTTTGACTTGTCACCAGAAACTTTACTAGAATTCCACAATGTTCATACGCTTATCTATTGCTATTCCTAGTAAACGTGTTCTGCTACCTTTTGTATCCACAGGTTTGAAGCACATTATGCCTGAATGGACGAAAAAATCTCTTAGTAACATTTATCTTTGATCTGGGTCATATCAGGATCTGAATTCTTGTCTGGCGTGTGGGAACTTTTCCAACTGGGGGCCCTGGTTGAGAATGATGACCCTGCGACCCGTCCTCCTAATAGAACGTCGCATTTTGACGTATACTCAACCTAAAACCAAAAATCGTTGTAGTAGAAAATGGAAGCGGCCCGCGAAAATGACACTGTCCCGTTTTCCGTTTTGGGTCCTCTGGTAGGTTATGAGAGGACACTTTACATTAACCGTTTTCTTGACGTTGGGAAACCTTAGGAGGACGGACTGCACTATTTTAAAATTGCACTTTTTGGTGTGTGAGAGAAGACTGCTAGCAGTGAATGTGGATGAAAGTAACGTCAAGGAGGTAGAGGAAAAAGGAAGGTGTATTTGATGGGGGACATTTATAAGTGTTGAAATGGCAGCGATCGACCAGTTTTAAGTTCCTGGAACGTGCAATTGCTGAGAGAGAAGTGCTTACAACAGAAGTGACGGTGAGTGAGTGAGTGGACAGTAAGGAAGGCGGACAGTGAGGTATAACGTCTTACGACATCATACCATGTCGTAAGACTGGTGTTAAACTACCATTCAAGCTGTCAATGCAATCAATCTGAGCTACCTATGTGCTTTAATATACCTACAAATTTTTCTCATCCATTTTTTTCTTGCTATTTACCTGTTATAATTTGTATAAATTTTGCTAGTAATTACCTATTTAAAATTTTCTTAGGTTAAGGACTTGCCCGAAACGCTGAGCGTACTAGTGACTTTACAAGAATGTAATTACTGCAATCAGTACTATATCGTAAGACCGTCACCGATATCTTGCCTGTTCTTGAGAAATATGAAAGTTCCTTTTCATTAGAATAAAATTATAAACAGAGTAGAATTCTATAATATTAAAGTTCCATTTGCCTAAATGAACCAGAGTGAATCATTTAATATATCATTAACCTGAGGAATAAAGTTCTAAACCAGAACTAATTGTGTACAATTTCGTAAATGAATAGATTTGTTCTCTTGGTCTGTTGCTACAGCTGTAACGTCACAGATGTAATATATCGTTGCCTTTCTGTATCGTCACTGTGACGTCACAACTGTAATGTATAGTTGCTTAGCTGTATCTTTTCACCAGCAGATTCAATGGGGTTTATTATGTACTCGAACTTGATCGCTCGTTTGGATAAAACAACGTTGTTTGGGCTCTTGTTAAAACAAAAATATGGATTTTGTGTGACTTGAGAGTTGTGACGTAACAGTCAATGTACTGTCTTAGATCTGTCAACAATGGCAATGTTTTGTGTTGCAGAATTGTCCAGTCATTGTTGTGTGTTTTACATCTGTCAAACAGTAATTTTTGTGTGTTTTAGACCTGTCTGGACAGATTTTGTTCTGTCTTACACCAGTCAAGAGAGTTAAGGTTTTGTGTCTAAGATCTGTCAAGAGTGTCAAATCTGTCAACCAGTCGGGCGTTTAATACAATGATTCTTAATCCCCCTTGACTTTTCAATATTTATGACTGTAAAAAAATGTATGACGGAAACCTCCACTATTTCCAATATATTGATTCCTCAATATGCAAACACACAGGAAATCTCCCTTTAACAAAACAAACAAAAACTTAGTTTTTTTTGCGTTTAAACATTTCTGCATCTTCTCGGGTTCTTCCTGCTGATAATCCCGTCTCTTATCTGTTCCCAGATTTACTCTGTCTTTGTTTCTGCCCTTTTCCATTCGTTCTTTTTCCCTTCCTACATTATCTCTATCTCCTGTCTTTATCTTTCCCTTATGCTAGATCTCCTTGTCAGAAGCCATTGTTTTATCCCTCCATGAACGCTATAGATATCCTGGGGATTTGTTTCCTGCTTCACCTGACCATGTTCTTTAAGAACTGACGTTCACTTGTGCGTAGGACAGGGGACATCTCCCGTCACGCAGGGTGCAGTCGCACCTCCACAGATCTCCAGTATCAGCTCTTGATACTGGTAATGGCTCAAAAGGACCACCACTTACGGGCTATTCATGCCCGTGCCACCTTTTGGGTGGCTTAATCTTCATCAATCAATCAATCTTGTGCGTAGGATAACGTAGCCAAGTTTTGTACGGGCCTCCCACCTGGCTACGTATTGTGTGGGAAGTACTTGGCCAAGCATTATGTGGGCCACCAACCTGGCCAAGTATTGTGTTGGCCACACAATGCCAAGTTCATTTATTATGTGGGTCGCACCTGGCCATATACTGTGTCCAGGCCCCTCGTGGCCATATATTTTGCAGGCTGCACCTTGTTAAATATTGTGTATAATGCAACGTTTAAAAAAACAACTGATCTGCAATGTGCAGAATAACTGCAATGAAATTGGGAAGCAACAGCTGGAGCACTTTCGTCTTGTGTTCAGGTCATCCTCAGCAGCTAGACAGTCTAGCCTTATGTATATATATATATATATATATATATATATATATATATATATATATATATATATATATATATATATATAAGAATAGGGGTGGTAGGAAAAGAAAATATTAGTGTTCAGTGAGAATCCACAAGGTCTTCTCAGAATACTCGTTATTTTCTTCTTCGAGGCTACGGGTCCCTACAATTGCACCAGAGGTGGTACCCCCCTAATTACACACACATATATATATATATATATATATATATATATATATATATATATATATATATATATATATATATATATATATATATCACAGAATATAACACAAACAGAAAATCTTAGCAAGCATATACACTAATCTAAAATGAATATAAAATTACAAATCAAATTATGTTCCCATCAGAGTTTGGTAAATTCAGAGATTCAACTAACTTCTTTCACTTTATTCATTTGACCAATACAGTGATCACAGTACTGTAAACTCTACATTAATAGAGTGATCACAGTATTTGCAAATTATTTGTCTATAAAGTTAATACGGAATTGAAAATAATTGGCCAATACAATGATGACATTATAAACACCGCATTTTAATGTAATATTTCGTCAGTAGTTTGAATGAGACAGTTTCGTCAGGTCTTCAATCACTATTATTACAATGTATAATGTTATCGTAGTGTTCTAGCAGCTTTATTACAAAGAAAATGTAACTACAACATTCTAGGAGCGTTGTTACAATGTAAAACGTTACCACAACGTTCAAGGAACATTTTTACAAAGTAAAACGGTACCACAACATTATTACAAATCAAAACGCTACCACAACGTTCAAACAACATTATTGCAAAGTAAACTGTCACCACAACGTTCAAACAACATTATTGCAAAGTAAACCGTCACCACAACGTTCAAACAACATTATTGCAAAGTAAACCGTCACCACAACGTTCAAACAACATTATTACAAAGTAAACCGCACCACAACGTTCAAGCAACATTATTACAAAGTAAAACGTTACCACAACATACAAACAATACTATTTCGTTGTTATATGCATAAAATAAAGTTCTGTTTACGTTGTTCGTCTGTTGGGAGGAGAGAGGCATGTAACCAATCAAGATCAAAGGCAAACTCCTGCATTCCGCGATCTGCGGATCTCCGCTTTTACCTAGAAGTTTAATAAGCGTTAGAAAGTGTTAAAAATATTACATCAAAGATAAAACTTTACCGGTGTTAAACAACAGCAGCAATAAAGATACAGATAAACGAGAAAACTGTCGTGAAAGATTACCAAACTTGCGGAGATCTTGTATATAACAGGAGGACTCCTGGGCCAGGAGTCAAAGGTTTATGCCACCCCTTCCGAAACCTCTACGTCTCACCTCAACCATTTGGGTTGGACGGTAGAACGATCGTCTCGTTTCATGCAGGTCGGCGTTCAATCCCCCGGCCGTCCACCAAGTGATTGGGTACCAGTCCTTCCCCCACCCCATCCCAAATCCTAATCCTGACCCCTTCCTTCCCAGTGCTATATAGTCGTAATAGCTTGGCACTTTCTCCTGATAGTTCCGTCCTTGCTCTCTCCTCAATCAAGGAAGCTTCCACTCTCTTCACCTTTCTCTCAATCTCTTTCCCTTTCCTTCCCTCTCAACTCTATCTTCTAATTTTCCGGCCTCTTTCACCTCTTCCCCATCTCCATCATCTGTCTCCCTCTCCATCTCACTCCCCACTCTCTTTTCCTTCCCCAATATCCCTCTCCCCCTTTTCACACCATCCCATGCCCCCCTTTCCTCTGTCTTTCTCTTCTCACCCCCTTTTCCTCTCTCTTCCTTGTCCTCCCTGTACCCCCTTCCCCTTTCATCTCATTCTTCCCTCTCTCTCCCTCCCATGTCTGCCGAATAACCGGCCGGTGAAAGCATAAAAACTAACGGGTTTTCCATCACTTGATTATATTCAGACTTCATGAAAATAGCAGGGAGGGGGGTATGTAAGATGCCTATATTTCTTCAGGTATGACATTGGGGCCGATCCCCAACTAGCCTATAACACTCACATACCCGGTCCACTCCTTCCCTCAGTGTTTCCATGTTTGATAAACAGGTTAACTGGATGTTGATGATCCGGTTCTCTGGATGTTGACAAATGTTGTGCTTGAATAAGAGATCTCGAGGTACATGCATGTGCCTACAGGTTATGTTTACTATGACCATAATGTGCAAGTGGACATTATGAGGTGGAAATGTCTGGTCTTCAAGCCGGATATAACAGTGAGTAAGTATTAATTTAGGGAGCCTCTGTGCTGCCCACCTCGTCAGGGCTTGGAGCCTTAAACACTAATTAAGTAATTACCACAAAAATTACTTAATCTAATGGTATTAGACTCCCGCTGCCCCTGAAAGTAATTTTTTTGTTACGAACAGTTTTTTCTCTTTTTCTCTCACTCTTTTTCTTTCTCACTCTCTCTAATATTTAAGTACAAAATATTGACCTCGTTAATATCATCTTTGTTTATTTTGATGTTAATATATTATCCTCTTTTTTTAGGGTTATACTGTGCCTTTAATCACATAATTTGTATTCCAGTCGCTGTATGGGGGTATATTAAATGTATCCTGAGTGTTGTATATGCTGACCCAGGATTTATCTTTGCTTAGCCATGCTGACCTGTTAGCTAGGAGCTCCTGTTAGCTCAGCTTTACCTAGGAGTTAGGAGTCGGCCCAACAATTTATCCCCCACAGGGAGGCGTTCACAGTTTATCCATTATCCAATATATCACGTTTAACGAACTCCCTAATTATCGTAGAGGAGTAACTTCTCTAATATATACCTCCAAGCTCACGAAGGAACCGCTGGCGTGTGTGAGTGGCTGTCTCATCAATCTTTGACAGTTTTAGGCAATGTATCTTGGAAGTGTCTGAGCCGATCGTGTCAACTGGCAAGACTTTTTCAGACGTGATGTATCTTAGGTAACGGTCATCCGTCTTTGTCTGTCTGTCTGTCTGTCTGTCTGTCTGTCTGTCTGTCTGTCTGTCTGTCTGTCTGTCTGTCTTTCCCGTTGATTTCTAGAGATAGATATTCAACTAATGTTTAGGCCCACAGCTGCATGTACAATGTACGGAAGCATTATAGACAGCTGCAGGTACAATGTATGGAAATATTACAGAGAGAGAGCTGCAGGTACAATGTACGGATGCATTATAGACAGCTGCATGTACAATGTACAGAAGCATTATACACACCTGCAGGTACAATGTATAGAAAAATTACAGAGAGAGCTGCATGTACAATGTATGGAAGCATTATAGACACCTGCAGGTACAATGTATAGAAAAATTACAGAGAGAGCTGCATGTACAATGTACGGAAGCATTATAGACACCTGCAGGTACAATGTACGGAAGCATTATAAAGAGCTGCAGGTACAATATATGAAAATAATATAGAAGCAAAGTACAGACAGCTGCCTCAACTCACCTCATTTTGTGATGTGTAAAAATGCAAATTAGTTAATTAAAAGCTAGAATGAACAGCAGGAGTCTGATGAAATTTAACTTTAGTAAGTAAAGAGACTTATAATAATAATAATAATAATAATAATAATAATAATAATAAAATAATTTATGAACAAAAATATTCATAATTTAATAAAGTAGTAGAAATAAACGTAGAAATTAATAATAAATATACTAGTAGGAGCAGTGATGAGGGTTCGAACCTATGCTCTGGGTATTTCCAAGCACACACCTTAGGCAACTTCGCCACGACACGATCAAAAGAATTGCAACCTGGGATTCTACTGAATTCAAGAGGATTTCTGAGGCTTCCACTCAAGCCGAACTAGGGTTTCACACAATCAACTGATTGTAATATCGGTATACTGATACTGGCTCCTACTGATTTTATGATTGATCCAACACGTTAATGAGATTTCCCTGTGCACTGAGAGATAAAGCGTCAGAGAGAGAATTCAATGGATGACAGAGCCAGGGTGCTTGGGGGGGGGGATTGTGTGGAACCCTGGTTCGGCTTGAGTGGAAGCCTCATGAACCCTCGTGAATTCAGTGGAATCCCAGGTTACAATCCTTTTAACCATGTCGTGGCCTGGTTGTCTTAGGCGTGTGCTTGGAAACACCCAGCGCCTAGGTTCGAACCCTGATCACAGCTCCTACTGATTTCCACACTGATACATCAACGCTACTGTGATTTCTCTGTGCAATCGATACACTTGCATATAATTGCAAATATGTTGATGACAGAGACAACTGCAACAGCAACCTCTAGCTTACACCATGCAAATGATTCTTCAAGTAAATTCTGAGACTTTAGAGAAAATGGTCTTATGAAGGACGCTGATTTGGTCATCAATATGGAAAGTTCTAGAAATGGCCTCGCGGCTTCAAACTTCCTTCAAGACTTCGGGTTACAGCAAATGGCACTGCGGGAACCGGTTGTAAGAACCGGGAGGTAGTGTTGGCTTGGCAGTATCTTAAAGATCTCTTACGAAACCTGTACATCTTTCCTCAGTCATGGCGGCCTTGTTTACATTTATTAAGCAAGTTACGAGCTTGGAGACTTCACAACTCACAGTTATTATTGTTGTAAACAACCGTGTACCGCCGCGGTGTTGATGGACAGTTGAGTAAAAGTAAACTGTGACACCTTGATCGAGGAGTTGAATACAGGTCTCGTAATTTAGCAGTTATCTATTTGGTGAATACAAAGGGCGACATTACCTCCATACTCTCATACCCCAGCTCCTTGTCCTCATACCCCCAGCTCCTTGTCCTCATATCCTAGCTCCTTGTCCTCATACCCCCCAGCTCCGTGTCCTCATACCCAGCTCCTTGTCCTCATACTCCAGCTCTGTGTCCTCATACCCCAGCTCCTCTTCCTCATATCCCAACTCCTTGTCCTCATATTCCAGCTTCGTGTCTTCATATCCCAGCTCCTTGTCCTCATATCCCAGCTCCTTGTCCTCATATCCTAGCTCCTTGTCCTCATATCCCAGCTCCGTGTCCTCATATCCCAGCTCCTTGTCCTCATACCCCAGCTCCTTGTCCTCATACCCCAGCTCCTTGTCCTCATATCCCAGCTCCTTGACCTCATATCCCAGCTCCTTGTCCTCATATCCCAGCTCCTTGTCCTCATACTCCAGCTCCTTGTCCTCATACCCAGCTCCTTGTCCTCATACCCCAGCTCCTTGTCCTCATACCCCAGCTCCGTGTCCTCATATCCCAGCTCCTTGTCCTCATACTCCAGCTCCTTGTCCTCATACCCCAGCTCCTTGTCCTCATACTCCAGCTCCTTGTCCTCATACTCCAGCTCCTTGTCCTCATACCCCAGCTCCGTGTCCTCATACCCCAGCTCCGTGTCCTCATACCCCAGCTCCTTGTCCTCATACCCCAGCTCCTTGTCCTCATACCCCAGCTCCGTGTCTCATATCCCAGCTCCTTGTCCTCATACTCCAGCTCCTTGTCCTCATACCCCAGCTCCTTGTCCTCATACTCCAGCTCCTTGTCCTCATACTCCAGCTCCTTGTCCTCATACCCCAGCTCCTTGTCCTCATACCCCAGCTCCTTGTCCTCATACCCCAGCTCCGTGTCCTCATATCCCAGCTCCTTGTCCTCATACCCCAGCTCCTTGTCCTCATACCCCAGCTCCTTGTCCTCATACCCCAGCTCCTGTCCTCATACTCCAGCTCCGTGTCCTCATACCCCAGCTCCGTGTCCTCATATCCCAGCTCCTTGTCCTCATACCCCAGCTCCTTGTCCTCATATCCCAGCTCCTTGTCCTCATACCCCAGCTCCTTGTCCTCATACCCCAGCTCCTTGTCCTCATACCCCAGCTCCTTGTCCTCATACCCCAGCTCCTTGTCCTCATACCCCAGCTCCTAGTCCTCATACTCCAGCTCCTTGTCCTCATACCCCAGCTCCTTGTCCTCATATCCCAGCTCCTTGTCCTCATACTCCAGCTCCTTTTCTCATACCCCAGCTCCGTGTCCTCATACCCCAGCTCCTTGTCCTCATACACCAGCTCCTCGTCTCATACCCCCAGCTCCTTGTCCTCATACCCCAGCTCCTTGTCCTCATATCCAGCTCCTTGTCCTCATACCCCAGCTCCTTGTCCTCATACCCCCAGCTCCGTGTCCTCATACCCCAGCTCCTTGTCCTCATACCCAGCTCCTTGTCCTCATACTCCAGCTCCTTGTTCTCATACCCCCAGCTCCGTGTCCTCATACCCCAGCTCCTTGTCCTCATACCCAGCTCCTTGTCCTCATACTCCAGCTCCTTTCTCATACCCCAGCTCCGTGTCCTCATACCCCAGCTCCTTGTCCTCATACCCCAGCTCCTTGTCCTCATATCCCAGCTCCTTGTCCTCATACCCCAGCTCCTTGTCCTCATACCCCAGGTCCTGTCCTCATACCCCAGCTCCTTGTCCTCATACCCCAGCTCCTTGTCCTCATACCCAGCTCCTTGTCCTCATACCCCAGCTCCTTGTTCTCATACCCCAGCTCCTTGTCCTCATACCCCCAGCTCCTTGTCCTCATACCCCAGCTCCTTGTCCTCATACCCAGCTCCTTGTCCTCATACCCAGCTCCTTGTCCTCATACCCCAGCTGCTTGTCCTCATACCCCAGGTACTTGTCCTCACACACCTTACAGCTTTCTCCTCTTAATATTCTTGTCACAATTATACACGGTGTTTCAGGTGTGTAATTTATGAACAAGTTCATAAATTACAACCTGAACTCCATAACGTTCATATATTGCAGTTTCCGCGGGACTATGTTATCGAAACATGATATCGTGATAACATGTTGAACATGTAGCCCCGATCATGATATCATGGTGAACATGTAGCCCTGATCATGATATCATGGTAACATGTAGCCCTGATCATGATATCATGGTAAACATGTAGCCCTGATCATGATAACATGGTAAACATGTAGCCCTGATCATGATATCATGGTAAACATGTAGCCCTGATCATGATAACATGGTAAACATGTAGCCCTGATCATGATATCATGGTAAACATGTAGCCCTGATCATGATCGTGGTAAACATGTAGCCCTGATCATGATATCATGGTGAACTGATTTTTATCAGTTTATATATAAATGCCCAAACCGTGACCGAATGACCAATAACTAGTGTAGATGGTAATAATTACAAGACAAGTATATATGATCAAAACATTATGCTATGTACCCCATACCCATCCTGGGGGCGGTAGTGAACCCCATACCCATCCTGGTGGCGGTAGTGTACCCCATACCCATCCTGTGGGCCGTAGTGGACCTCATACCCATCCTGGGGGCGGTAGTGGACCTCATACCCATCCTGGTGGCGGTAGTGTACCCCATACCCATCCTGGTGGCGGTAGTGTACCCCATACCCATCCTGTGGGCCGTAGTGGACCCCATACCCATCCTGGTGGCGGTAGTGTACCCCATACCCATCCTGGGGGCCGTAGTGGACCCCATACCCATCCTGGTGGCGGTAGTGTACCCCATACCCATCTTGGGGCCCGTAGTGGACCCCATACCCATCCTGGGGGCCGTAGTGGACCCCATTCCCATACTGGGGGCGGTAGTGGACCCCATACTTATCCTGAGGGGCCGTAGTGGACCCCATACCCATCCTGGGGGTCGTAGTGGACCCCATACCCATACTGGGTGACCGTAGTGGACCCCATACCCATCCTGGGGGCCGTAGTGGACCCCATACCCATCCTGGGGGTCGTAGTGGACCCCATACCCATACTGAGGGCGGTAGTAGACCCCCATACTCATCCTGGGGGCCGTAGTGGACCCCATAATCATCCTGGGGCCGTAGTGGACCCCATACCCATCCTGGTGGCGGTAGTGGACCCCATACCCATCCTGGTGGCGGTAGTAGACCCCATACCCATACTGAGGGCGGTAGTAGACCCCCATACCCATCCTGGGGCCGTAGTGGACCCCATAACCATCCTGGGGCCGTAATGGACCCCATACCCATCCTGAAGGCGGTAGTGGACCCATACCCATCCTGGGGGCGGTAGTGGACCCCATACCCATCCTGGTGGCGGTAGTGGACCCCATACCCATCCTGGGGGCCGTAGTGGACCCCATACCCGCCCTGAGGGGCGTAGTGGACCCCATACCCATCCTGGGGGCCGTAGTGGACCCCATACCCATCCTGGTGGCGGTAGTGGACCCCATACCCATCCTGGGGGCCGTAGTGTACCCCATACCCATCCTGGTGGCGGTAGTGGACCCCATACCCATCCTGGTGGCGGTAGTGGACCCCATACCCTTCCTGGTGGCGATAGTGGACCCCATACCCATCCTGGTGGCAGTAGTGGACCCCATACCCATCCTGGTGGCGGTAGTGGACCCCATACCCATCGTGGTGGCGGTAGTGGACCCCATACCCATCTTGAGGGCGGTAGTGGACCCCATACCCATCCTGAGGGCGGTAGTGGACCCCATACCCATCTTGAGGGTGGTAGTGGACCCCATACCCATCCTGGTGGCGGTAGTGGACCCCATACCCATCCTGGTGGCGGTAGTGGACCCCATACCCATCCTGGTGGCGGTAGTGGACCCCATACCTATCCTGGTGGCGGTAGTGGATCCCATACCCATCTTGAGGGCGGTAGTGGACCCCATACCCATCCTGGGGGCGGTAGTGGACCCTATACCCATCCTGGGGGCGGTAGTGGACCCCATACCCATCCTGGGGGCGGTATTGGACCCCATACCCATCCTGGGGGCGGTAGTGGACCCCATACCCATCCTGGGGGCGGTAGTGGACCCCATACCCATCCTGGTGGCGGTAGTGGATCCTATACTCATCCTGGTGGCGGTAGTGGACCCCATACCCATCCTGGGGGCGGTAGTGGATCCCATACCCATCCTGAAGGCGGTAGTGGACCCCATACCCATCCTGAGAGGCCGTAGTGGACCCCATACCCATCCTTGGGGGCCGTAGTGGACCCCATACTCATACTGGGGGCGGTAGTGGACCCCATACCCATACTGGGGGCGGTAGTGGACCCCCATACCCATCCCGGGGCCGTAGCGGACCCCATACCCATACTGGGGGCGGTAGTGGACCCCATACCCATACTGGGGACGGTAGTGGACCCCATACCCATCCTGGGGGCCGTAGTGGACCCCATACCCATACTGGGGGCGGTAGGAGACCCTATACCCATCCTGTGGGGAGTAGGGGACCCCATACCCATCCTGTATGGAGTAGAGGATCCCATGCCCATCCTGAAGGGAGTAGTGGACTCCATACCCATCTTTTGGGGAGTAAGGGACCCCATACGCATCCTATGGGGAGTGGGGGGACCCCATACCCATCCTGTGGAGAGTAGTGGACCCCATACCCATCCTGTGGAGAGTAGTGGACCCCATACCCATCCTGTGGGGAGTAGTGGACCCCATACCCATCCTGGGGGCGGTAGTGAACCAGATACCTATCCTTTGGTGGGTGTGGTAGTGCACCCAATACCCATTCCGTGGGAAGTAGTGGAAAATGGGACATAGGTATTGGGTATAATACCTATGTCTTAGACTCAATATGAGCCTAATATAGGTTCATATTGGCTCAAGATATGAGCCCGAAAATCCACTTAACCAAGTACCAGTCTCGATAAATTACTTATACAGTTAGCTTGAATGGCCCCCCCCCCAAGCCCATATATCACTTTAACTCTTTGACCCTTCAAAGGATTCGAACCCAGGCCGCCAGGGATGTAGGCGGTCGCTGGTGGAGTGGGCAGAGTACCACTACTGGGGAGACCTCTGGTGGTTAGAGTTCGAATCTTCTGTGGGGTCATAGAGTAAAATAGCCTAGATTTCTGTAGGGTCATAGCTAAAGTGATATACGTATATACGTCATATATCAATAGTTTTTATAGCACAGTTGGTTGAAAAACAGGACCACAACAGTCTCTAAGCTGAGCAATTTACATATAGGTAAGGTAAGGAAAGGTAATTTAACATCATTTTGGATATCACAAAATTCTGAGGCAAGGGTTAGGTTGCAGACCGAGTCAACACCAGCCCTCCCCCCCCCCCGACCGGGTGTTCGTGGCAGTAATGGATGCGTTATGCGTGAGCACTCGAGAGGACCCCTATGTACAGGGCTATCACAGTGAATAACGACCTTACGATCCATTCTTGACCCCCTCATCATGTCATACGATATTCCCAGTCACGTGTCTGCGACTCGACTCTCTCTGTTGGTGTTGTGTCTACGGGAAGGACCTGGGGCCAGATTCACGAAGTAGTTACGCAAGTACTTACGAACCCGAGGCCAGATTCACTTAGCAGTTACGCAAGTACTCACGAACCTGGGGCCAGATTCACGAAGCAGTTGCGCAAGTACTTACTTACTTGGGGCCAGATTCACGAAGTAGTTACTCAAGCACTTACGAACCTCTACATCTTTCCTCAATCTTTGACGGCTTTGGTTACATTTATTAAACAGTTTACAAACATGAAAAATTCCTAATCAACTGTTGTTATGGTTATAAACAGCCTTCTGGTGCTTCGGAGCTCATTAACTGTTTAATAATAGTAATCACAGCCGCCAAAGATTGAGAAAAGGCGTACAGGTTCGTAAGTGCTTGCGTAACTGCTTCGTGAATTTGGCCCCTGGTCTCCAGCGAAGGTTTAGACAATGACTGGATAACGACATATAAAGTAAGGCAGAATACGAGTGCGTGCAGTATAGAGACTGAGATTAAGATAAACGCACAAGTAGTTATGAAAAGAACAACGCTAAACTGGGGCCTGATGGCTGAGTGGACAACGCTCGGGATTCATAGTCCTATGGTCACAAAATTTATAAAAATTAACCGGGTTCGATCTCCGGCGGAGGCGGAAATAAAAGGGCAGAGTTTCTTTCACCCCTGTTCACCTAGCAGTATATAGGTACCTGGGAGTTAGACAGCTGGTACGGGCTGCTTCGTGGGGGTGTGTAACAAAAAGGAGGCCTGGTCGAGGATCGGGCCGCGGGGACGCTAAACCCCGAAATCATCTCAAGATAACTTCAAGATAAACCTGGAATGTAACGTGACGATGATACGGCAAAAATGAGGACCTTAAACATAATACAGGGTACAAAACACAATCAAATCTGCCCATAGTAGGAAAACAGCATGCCAAGGATTTGGGAATAATGATGTCCGACGACCTAACGTTTAGGGAGCATAACCAAGCAAATATTGCGTCAGCCAGAAAAATGATAGAATGGATTACGAGAACCTTCAAGTCCAGAGATCCCATCACAATGGTTGTGCTCTTGAAATCACTTGTGTTGTCCCGTCTTGAGTACTGCTCAGTACTCACTTCCCCCTTCAGAGCAGGAGAGACTGCTGAAATAGAGGGAATACTGAGAACATATACGGCACGCATAGACGAGATAAAGCACCTAAATTATTGGGATCGTCTCAAAGCGCTCCAAATGTACTCACTAGAAAGGAGACGAGAGATATACCAAATAATATACACATGGAAAATACTGGAGGGATAGGTCCCAAATCCGCTCATTAAAATAACAACGTACTGGAGTGAACGACATGGAAGAAAATGCAGAATAGAACCAGTGAAGAGCAGAGGTGCCATAGCCACAATCAGAGAACACTGTATAAACATCAGAGGTCCACGGTTGTTCGACGTCCTTCCAGCAAGCATTAGAAATATTGCAGGAACAACAGTGGACATCTTCAAGAGGAAACTAGATGATTTCCTTCAAGGAGTGCCGGACAAACCGGGTTGTGGTGGGTATGTGAGCCTGCGGGCCGCTCCAAGCAACAGCCTGGTGGACCAAGCTCCCACAAGTCAAGCCTGGCCTCGGGCCGGGCTTGGGGAGTAGAAGAACTCCCAGAACCCCATCAACCAGGTATCAACCAACGAGATGAACAGAAAGCTCTAAACCGGTATGAGAATACAGCACTTGGAATGGTTACGAAAACAGTGAAGTAGTTAGGAGCAAGATAGGATGCCACCAATCACATGTAGTATCCTTCTATGATGGAAAGTTGGAAATTAACTTTTTAGAAAACTTTTTAGACTTGGTATTAACAGGAAGACTCAAAATTAGTAACATGGAAACAGGGAGTGAGCTAGGGAACAGAGATAACAAGGAAATCAAATTCAATGCACTTTGGAATAGATGTGTAAGGGGAAACTCTCTGAATGTGCCAGATTCCCGACAAAGTGATTTTCATAGCTTAAGGCGTTCCTAAACCTAAACAACGAAGTTCGGCTAGTCCTATAACGAGCGGTGAACCTGGCGCCAGGCAACGCCACAACGGGGGTTACGCTAAATATTCACATTATAAAATTTAAAAACTATTCTTAGTAGAGTCTAAGTAGACTAAGTAAACAAACTATTCTTAGTAGACCCCAAATGTATAATTATTGTTCTAAGGAACTATATATGTAGGAAGAAGGCTTCATACAAAAGGATTAAGAAAGGGAAGTAAATCTGGAACAATAATTGATCAAACTAGTTAGAAATTTAACGAAGATAAAAACAAAAAAAATATGAAGTACATTCAGCAAGGCAAGCAAAGAAAAATCCTAAACAACAAATCTTCATATGTATCAAAGATTCGTGAAAAGAGAGGCTCATCAAAATCTCTAACAGAGGTCAGATAACTCACAATGAGAAAAAGATGAGTATAGTACTTTAAATGAATATTTTGTGTCTGTATTTACTAGAGAAAAGCCCATGTCTGGAGCCAACCAAATCTATGTTGTGCTGAAGAAGACAGATTGGCTAACCTAATGGCTTCTATGAGTAAAATTACCAAACAAAAACAAGAATTAAAGCCAAACAAGTCCCCAGGGGGCTCTCGCCTTTCATATTTAATAATTCACAAGATTCGAGCAGAGTACCAGAGTCGTGGAGGGTTTCTAATGTGGTACCAGTTTTGTAAGGAGATAGATCACTTGCGTCAAGCTATTAGCCAATTGGCATTATGTCTATTTTGAGGGAAGCTGCTTGAATCGATGCCAAGTCGAAACTCAGAGACGAAATGAGGGGAAATTATTAATTATAATGCAAGGTGAGGGGGATATGAGGTGATGTGACGTGTGGCAATATGATGTGAGGTGACGAAAGCGAGATGAGGTGAAGGGCAAGTGAAGTAACAAATCAATAAGCATAATAAAAGAGTATCCAACAGCATACAACAGCCTCCATCAATACCAAACAGCATACAATAACCTCCATCAGTACCCAACAACATACAGCAGCCGACATACATATCAAGCAGCATACAATAGCCATCATCAATGTCCAACAGCCTAAATAGCCGCCATCAATATCCAACAGCATACAATAGCTCCATCAATATCCATCAGAACACATTAACAGCCACCAAAAATCCGATTAGCAACCATCCATTTTCTGCAGCACCTACTAATGTTTATCAGCATTCAGCACTTTTTATTATCCAACAGCAGCATCCAACTGCACCCCCAAAACCTTACAGCATTATCCCATTGCACACAGCATGTTGCAGCATCACTAGTTAGCACCCAGAAGCCCCCAAAAAATTCCCACGAATATCCAGAGGCACCGAGCATCACCCAGTGTGGTGCAGCATCCATTTTCTCCCTCAGATTCTGTCATATCTGGGAGGATGCGAACAGCGGGTGCGGACAGAGATTAATCTCCACAGAGCAACGGGGGCCTCTCTGGAGGCTGGGGTCCCTGCATAATGGTTGGGGGTCCCTGGGAAGGGGGTTGGGGTCGTAGGGTGCAGGTTTAGGGGCCAAAAGGTGAGTTTGGGTATCGCAGGGTGGTGGTTGGAGTCTCAGAGTGAGATAGTTGACGATTTTGTTTTACGATATATATGTACCAAGGGTCTGACCTCTGGGTTAACCCCAAATATACAGGGGTCAAACTACTTGGTTAACTCCACATATACCAAGGGAAACAACCCTCCATATTTCTTGATCTGGAGTTTGTATGAGTAAAGATTTATTTTAGGTATATTTTGTAAATAGTAAAGGAGAATAACGGCACATTGTGATAGCAAGGGGCACAAGGCATGGGGCACGGGGCATGCGACAAGTGCATTGAACATAGATCATGTGACATGAGGCACATTGTGAGTGTATCATGCTATGATACATAATGAGGGTGCATGTAGCATGGTGTGAGGGGTGAATGAGGTATGAGGCATGATTCCTCACCAGTTTGTGAGATATGTGTGAGTAAATTGTGATGATGCATGGAAGGTTTTATTAGGAGGTGTGAGGCAGGCTTGGTGGAGAGATGAGGGAGAGAGTCAGGATTTATGAGGACGCCCACACTAAGGCCCCCGTATCGCATGGGAGGAGGAGGAAGAGGAGGTACCTGGGAGGCTGGAAAGCACGTGGGAGATGAGATGTAATATTTCAGCCAAATTGATAGTACCTAAATCATTTGTTTGGTCAAACGTGCAGAAATGAAACGTTGAACTCAGGAAAAATCATATTTTGTCTATTGGATTATCCCCTTGTGATATGCTTATACAATGGAACAATGTAACCTGTCCATGACCTAATTAGACAATCCTAGGCCTAATATAAGCTATTTCAGGCCACATATAGTACATACATGTGGTTTATTAGGCCTAGGAATATTTACGTTATATATATATATATATATATATATATATATATATATATATTATATATATATATATATATATCTATATATATATATATATATATATATATAATATATATATAATATATATATATATATATATCTATATAATATATATATCTACACCACATAATAGAAGGGGTATCCTTCTGTGTCTGAGTTTGTCTGTCTTTCTCCCCCCCCCCCTCACCCTGTCCAATTTTCCACTCCCTTCCTTCACTCATGTCATTCATTGAACATACAATCCCACCAAACACACACACACACAACGTAACCACATGTTATTTTTACAACTGTTACTTTTGTGCAACATTGCAACAACGTAGTTAAAAAAACATCGTTCTTACGTTCTGTGTAATTTGAAATAATACGAAATAAAAATAAACCTCAATTTTAGACTTCATAGGCAATTTTGGGATTCGGAATAGGAGCCGACCTTTCTTAAAGAGGGGCATGGGGGTCAACCTCGACCACCCTATGACACTCTTCATACAGTCAATAATCGACAAGCATAGTTCCATAAGGCTATCCCTAACCATCTGACCTACATCTCAACCATTTTCTTTTATAGATTCTATAGATAGAGTATGTGAATGTTCCCAGGGTGACCCAGTGCTCAATCTTCCACACACACACACACACACCCTCCCTGTTTCCCCTCATCACTGTAACATACTATTTTCAATAAACACCGTCTTCATTACTAGAAACAGCTTCACAACACCTCCATTCGTCTTCCCTCACACAACCTTTTCTCTACTGACACACCATCACTGCAACCAAAAGCTTTTGTCTTAACTGCAAATCTGTCATCTGAACATATATTTTAAAATTCAATATCTGTATTCACAAATATTTAAACTAATGCTAAAGTCTATGGGCTTTGGGCAGAACATTTGATATCCGTAGACTTCGACAAGAACTTTTGCTGCAAAGTTTAGTGAAACTAGCCGCAAGCATCTAACCTCCAAACTTGGATAGAAAGACAAATAGACTTTCTATTTTATAGAAATGGAGAAATACTTCCAATTACCTATTTTAATCTACCAGGTGATGCTTCCCAATTTTTTTTGACGTGGACCACATCGGCAAAATTACAAGGACTGAAATATAGACGTTTCTTTAGACAAATGAACTACGACCTCGACAAGTCAGAGTGCCACATAAGGTGTGGCACTGAGTGAGTCACATAAGGTGTGGCGCTGAAAGCAGACGTCTGGAGACCAGACCATTAACTCCAAGGGTTGTTAAGTTCCGGTTATGCCTCACACCAGCCTCGTTATCTCGTCACCTCGATAATCTCCTCATTATTCTACACCAGCTTAAGCCGGGGGTAATGTTATCGTGTGCTACCTGCTTACTGGTTATATGGCTGTTATCTTGGTAAAGCTAGAACAGCTGTGTTATCCTAGCATTATGTTGAACAGTTTTTTCTTGGCACTGTTATTGTTGAACATCTATTAATTTAATTTAATTGGAGCTAATAAAAGCTGTTATCTTGCAGCAGTGGCAGTGATGGTATGGAACAGTTATCTTGGTAGTGTTTATGTGGAACATATGATATCTTGGCAGGTTGGTGTTGAACAACAGTGTTATCTTGGCATTATTAGTGTTAAACAGCAGTGTTATCGTGACAGAGTTAATGTGGCACACCTGTTATCTTAGTGGTGTTAATGGGGCACAGCTGTTATCTTGAGTGTTGATATGGAACCCAAGTTATTTTGGCAGTGCTGGTGTTGAACAGCTATGTTGTCCTGTCAGTGTTGCTGTGAAGAACAGCTATTATTTGTTATCTTGGGGAGAATGGAAATGTAACCCTTTACTGATTGATATCTTGGGTAACATGGATGTGATTCTTGTTATCAGTTATCTTAGGAGGGGAATGGGTATTCACCTAACTGTACTCACGGGAGCTGAGCTACGGCTCTTTGGCCCCGAATGAGCATGGCAGGGTACAAGTGGCAGGGTACAGAAGGCAGGGTACAGAAAACGGGGTACAGGCTCCAGTATAAATAAAGAAAACACAATCATCTTTCATCTAATCCATGCAGCCAAAAATGCAAATTCTGGAGCCAAAATGGCAACAGTGTTCTTTTTTGGAATCCAATCTGTCTGTTTACCGTCACAGCCGTCAGTCCAGAGAACTATAATGAGAGTGAGAAAAGGACAGAGCAGACGGGGTGACTATTGATTGGCATCGTAGCCAAGAGCAGCCGTTGACGACGCCGTCACTGAGGCTCTTAGTTCTGCTTGAGCTGTTCGATATATTGATGACAGCATCCGGTGAAGTACACTTGGGATCATGAGATTCAGGCAGCATCCGCAAGCACGCACGCACACTCACTCGCTTCTCAGGCACTCGCTCGCCTATACACTGATGCACGTATGAAGTAATCCAGTTGATTGGAGAGTAAAAAGGCGGAACCTAAGAGCTGAAGCTCAGCCGCTGAAAGAACAGATAGTGTAGTACTTTGCTAAGACTTAAACTTGCGCGCGTGCAAAACTTGCGCGAACAGGTGAGTACACACACACACACACACACACACACACACACCACACACACACACACACACACACACACACACACACACACACACCACACACACACACAAAAGCTTTGTTAGCAACAAAGCTAACGAAAATCATAAAAATGCAGTGTTTCCACAGGGCTACTATGTAGTGAGGAAAGAGAGAGAATGGAGAGGAGGAGGTGGTGTGGCTTGCTACTAAGAGAAGGTTGGAGTTCGAAGAGATGGTAATCAGAACTGTGAAGGTTCAGGACTACATATCAGGCACCATTGCAACTGGAGGACAGAAAATTATAAATAGTAGTCATGTATAACCCCCCACCGAATGGACAGAAGACCCAGACAGGAATATGATAGAAAACAACCTGGCCACCATCAATATAATAGAGAGAGCAGCTTCTGTGGCTAGCAGGAACGGATCCAGACTTCTAATCAAGGGAGACTTCAACCTGGGAGATAGATTGGGGAACAGAGACCCCACACGGAGGCCCAGACACATGGAGAGCTAAGCTGCTGGATGTGACAAAAAAAACTTTCTAAGTCAACACGTCAAGGGACCGACAAGAATGAGAGGAGGGGATGAACCAGCCTTGCTTGATTTGATATTTACCCTAAATGAGTCGGATATAAGGGAAGTTAAGTTGGAAGCCCCCTTGGGATTGAGTGATCATAGTGTATTGAGCTTTGAGTACTGGT
>WNGS01166226.1:11469118-11513027 GCA_020271785.1 Procambarus virginalis | reverse complement strand
AATAAAAAAAGGGGGGGGGTAACATAGCAGAAATCAGCAATTGTACACGTTGGTGACACAACAGCATTGTTTAAAAAATAGCAAGACATGGGTTGACATTTAGGGGGAAAGGTAGGTTACATGGAGTTAATTAGGTAGTACTTGGATTTACTCTTAAACTGGTTGAGAGAGGTACAGCCTTTGACTTGATTTGGGACGTCATTCCACATTCTGGGTCCCTTGATTTGTAGAGCACTTCTAGTTTGGTTACACACATCCAAATTGTGTAACAGGAAGAGGTCTTGGACACAATTTGTTCCACGCTAAATGTAGAGGAATCAGCTGAGTATTCCTCAATAAAATAAGCTGCCTCAGCTTATAAGGTAATAAAATAAGCATTTCTCAAATAAGTAGCTGCCTCACCTCACTGCCTTACTGCTACATAGCCTTCCCGGCATGGCCTCTTTTGATAATTACTTGTTCACACCCAAGTTGTGTAACAGGAAGAGGTCTTGGACCCCTACTTCCCTCTTCTTTTTTAATAGTCCATAGTCATAATTATAGCTTTAAGTATTCAATGAATAAAGTTTTTTGACATTTTTACCCTTCTCCTTACCTAACATCATTTGTGCAGCATATTTTATTTTATGTCTCGCCAAAATTTAATTTCAAAATAAAACCAAACTAAATAATTAGAAATGGGTATGTATAGCTAAGGTACACCCTTACTACTAGGTACAGGGGCATTTGGTGATAGTAAATGATCCCATCAGGCAGGGCTCATCACCTTTTCTCATATTTCATGTTCACCAGTGTTTATTTACTTAATAACTACTGGTATAATATCTTGCAATTATAAACTAATTCTAATATCATAAAAGACATATTTACTTTAAGTTTCAAGCAGAGAATGCATATATAACTAACGCAAAGGACTCCTCTTCACGAGATTCACCAGCTATAATCTTTTGTTTACGTTCCAAAATCTTAAAATCGATCCCAGTGTTATGTAGTAAAGAAAATTGAGTTATATCCAGTTTACGTAAAGCTACGAGTGGTCGACAGTACACTTAGATGACGGACCAAACTTACGAAGGTTTTTTTCTTCTTAGTGTAGCTACCTAAATACCGATGTAGCCGCCACGAAGGCGCTAAGAAGGAAAACATTCGTAGCTAAGAAGAAAAACATTCGTAAGTACCTTCGTGAATCTGGCCCCCCGATCTCTCTATTTGTGCCTCCGTAAGAAAGAAAACAAACAAAGAAAACGCCAATATTTGTGAAGTATAACTGCTTTAAATGGCTTACAGAAATTTCTTATGACACTAAGTATTTGATAAAATAGGGTATTTGACACGCATAAGATATTTATAACATCTCGATATTTCTTGTTATTTGTTTTGTATTAGTAAAACCATCGCGGATGACTTCTTAAAACTTATTTAATTTACGAAAACAACAAAAGCTTTTTGACCCATATGAAGGGCTCCTATTGACCCAAACGAGGAAGCTCCTATTGACCCAACGAGGAAGCTCCTATTGACCCATACGAGGCAGCTCAAATTGGTCCAATCCCCAACCGTCCACCAAGTGGGTGGGCACCATTCCATTCCCTCGTCCCATCCCAAATCCTTACCTGGTCCCTCCAAGTGCTATATAGTCGTAATGGCTTGGCGCTTTCCTGTTATAGTTCCCTTCCCTTTCTATTGGTTCATACGAGGCAGCTACTATTGGACCATACGAGGCAGCTCCTATTGGACCATACGAGGCAGCTCCTATTGGTCCATACGAGGCAGCTCCTATTGGTCCATACGAGGCAGCTCCTATTGGTCCATACTAGGCAGCTCCTATTGGTCATACGAGGCAGCTCCTATTGGTCCATACGAGGCAGCTCCCATTGTCCATACGAGGCAGCTCCTGTTGGTCCATACGAGGCAGCTACTATTGGACCATACGAGGCAGCTCCTATTGGACATACGAGGCAGCTCCTATTGTCCATACGAGGCAGTCCTATTGGTCCATACGAGGCAGCTCCTATGGTCCATACGAGGCAGCTCCTATGGTCCATACGAGGCAGCTCTATTGGTCCATACGAGGCAGCTCCTATGGTCCATACGAGGCAGCTCCTATTGGTCCATACGAGGCAGCTCCTATTGGTCCATACGAGGCAGCTCCTATTGGTCCATACGAGGCAGCTCCTATTGGTCCATACGAGGCAGCTCCTATTGGTCCATACGAGGCAGCTCCTATTGGTCCATACGAGGCAGCTCCTATTGGTCCATACGAGCAGCTCCTATTGGTCCATACGAGGCAGCTCCTATTGGTCCATACGAGGCAGCTACTATTGGACCATACGAGGCAGCTACTATTGGTCCATACGAGGCAGCTCCTATTGGTCCATACGAGGCAGCTCCTATTGGTCCATACGAGGCAGCTCCTATTGGTCCATACGAGGCAGCTCCTATTGGACCATACGAGGCAGCTCTATTGGTCATACGAGGCAGCTCCTATTGGACCATACGAGGCAGCTCCTATTGGTCCATACGAGGCAGCTCCTATTGGACCATACGAGGCAGCTACTATGGTCCATACGAGGCAGCTCCTATTGTCCATACGAGGCAGCTACTATTTTACCATACGAGGCAGCTCCTATTGGTCCATACGAGGCAGCTCCTATTGGTCCATACGAGGCAGCTCCTATTGGTCCATACGAGGCAGCTCCTATTGGTCCATACGAGGCAGCTCCTATTGGTCCATACGAGGCAGCTCCTATTGGTCCATACGAGGCAGCTCCTATTGGTCCATACGAGGCAGCTCCTATTGGTCCATACGAGGCAGCTCCTATTGGCCATACGAGGCAGCTCCTATTGGTCCATACGAGGCAGCTCCTATTGGTCCATACGAGGCAGCTCCTATTGTCCATACGAGGCAGCTCCTATTGGTCCATACGAGGCAGCTCCTATTGGTCCATACGAGGCAGCTCCTATTGGTCCATACGAGGCAGCTCCTATTGGTCCATACGAGGCAGCTCCTATTGGTCCATACGAGGCAGCTCCTATTGGTCCATACGAGGCAGCTCCTATTGGTCCATACGAGGCAGCTCCTATTGGTCCATACGAGGCAGCTCCTATTGGTCCATACGAGGCAGCTCCTATTGGTCCATACGAGGCAGCTCCTATTGGTCCATACGAGGCAGCTCCTATTGGTCCATACGAGGCAGCTCCTATTGGTCCATACGAGGCAGCTCCTATTGGTCCATACGAGGCAGCTCCTATTGGTCCATACGAGGCAGCTCCTATTGGTCCATACGAGGCAGCTCCTATTGGTCCATACGAGGCAGCTCCTATTGGTCCATACGAGGCAGCTCCTATTGGTCCATACGAGGCAGCTCCTATTGGTCCATACGAGGCAGCTCCTATTGGTCCATACGAGGCAGCTCCTATTGTCCATACGAGGCAGCTCCTATTGGTCCATACGAGGCAGCTCCTATTGGTCCATACGAGGCAGCTCCTATTGGTCCATACGAGGCAGCTCCTATTGGTCCATACGAGGCAGCTCCTATTGGTCCATACGAGGCAGCTCCTATTGTCCATACGAGGCAGCTCCTATTGGTCCATACGAGGCAGCTCCTATTGGTCCATACGAGGCAGCTCCTATTGGTCCATACGAGGCAGCTCCTATTGGTCCATACGAGGCAGCTACTATTGGTCCATACGAGGCAGCTCCTATTGGTCCATACGAGGCAGCTCCTATTGGTCCATACGAGGCAGCTCCTATTGGTCCATACGAGGCAGCTCCTATTGGTCCATACGAGGCAGCTCCTATTGGTCCATACGAGGCAGCTCCTATTGGTCCATACGAGGCAGCTCCTATTGTCCATACGAGGCAGCTCCTATTGGTCCATACGAGGCTCCTATTGGTTACGAGGCAGCTATTGGTCCATACGAGGCAGCTCCTATTGGTCCATACGAGGCAGCTCCTATTGGTCCATACGAGGCAGCTCCTATTGGTCATACGAGGCAGCTCCTATTGGTCCATACGAGGCAGCTCCTATTGGTCCATACGAGGCAGCTCCTATTGGTCCATACGAGGCAGCTACTATTGGTCCATACGAGGCAGCTACTATTGGTCCATACGAGGCAGCTCCTATTGGTCCATACGAGGCAGCTACTATTGGTCCATACGAGGCAGCTACTATTGGTCCATACGAGGCAGCTCCTATTGGACCATACGAGGCAGCTCCTATTGGTCCATACGAGGCAGCTACTATTGGTCCATACGAGGCAGCTCCTATTGGTCCATACGAGGCAGCTACTATTGGTCCATACGAGGCAGCTCTAATTGGTCCATACGAGGCAGCTCCTATTGGTCCATACGAGGCAGCTCCTATTGGTCCATACGAGGCAGCTCCTATTGGTCCATACGAGGCAGCTACTATTGGTCCATACGAGGCAGCTCCTATTGGTCCATACGAGGCAGCTACTATTGGTCCATACGAGGTAGCTCCTATTGGTCCATACGAGGCAGCTACTATTGGTCCATACGAGGCAGCTCCTATTGGTCCATACGAGGTAGCTCCTATTGGTCCATACGAGGCAGCTCCTATTGGTCCATACGAGGCAGCTCCTATTGGTCCATACGAGGCAGCTCCTATTGGTCCATACGAGGCAGCTACTATTGGTCCATACGAGGCAGCTCCTATTGGTCCATACGAGGCAGCTCTAATTGGTCCATATGAGGCAGCTCTTATTGGTCCATACGAGGCAGCTCTTATTGGCCCATATGAGGCAGCTCTTATTGGCCCATATGAGGCAGCTCCTATTGATCCATACGAGGCAGCTACTATTGGCCCATATGAGGCAGCTCCTATTGGCCCATATGAGGCAGCTCCTATTGATCCATACGAGGCAGCTCCTATTGGCCCATACGAGGCAGCTTCTATTGATCCACACGAGGCATCTCCTATTCACCCATACGAGGCAGCTCCTATTGACACATATGAGACAGCTTGGGCTGGACAGTAGAGCAACGGTTTCGCTTCATGCAGGTCGGCGTTCAATCCCCGACCGTCCAAGTGGATGGACACCATTCCTTTCCCCCGTCCCATCCCAATTCCTTATCCTGACCTCTTCCAAGTGCAATATAGTCGTAATGGCTTGGCGCTTTCGCCCAGATAACTCATTCCCTCCTATTGGTCTATACGAGGCAGCTCCTATTTAAATTCAACAGTTGTGTGTTTTCCCCATACTGTTATGTGGTAGCACTCTACAAGTAGTGAACATGTATATTTTAATTTTTTTATTTATATATACAGAAGTTTTTACAACCTTGTAAAGCCACCTTCGACAAGCCCTCGGCTTCCTGTCCTCGTCGAGGCCACTGGGAGATAGTGACCCCCAGGTAAAACAGGTAAATATTGTTTTGCTCTCTCAAGTGGGACGATAGTTAGCAAGTCTAGCATAGTCCCCTCTCTGGTTCCATGCCGAGATGAGCTACCATTCTCCCTCTATCAAAACACGTGCGGATCAGAGGGGTGACTGTGATATTCTCCGAGGATCACGGGAAGCAGGAGAAACCGTGTCTCATCTCTCAACACTCTGCCAGACAGCGCAAATATTCTGCTAAAACTGTTCCTTCCCGATCACCCTGGTGGGCAGGGCTAGTACCCTGCTGATTGTAACTATTAGTGTGCATCTTATTGTTTCCTGGTAAGGACATTTCTGAGTTTAACTGAATTTATCTGAGGGTCACTATCTCTCTAGGAACCTTGACGGGGGCCAGGAAGCCGGCGACTTGTTAAACGTTCCTATATTGTTCCTGAGAATTTTTTTAAGCGTAATTTTAAACTGGAGTTTGTCAGCTGAAATAAATCTCCAGCCACTAAGGACAAAGGGAGAATACAGCTGACTAAATAAATTGAAGATTGAGTACAATTACTATTAGCCGATAGGGTTTCTATGGGCCTCAGGGGATAATCAGTGGCCAGCAGCCTAAACAGCTGCAAGTCACAGCGACCAATGTCACTTGGTATTTACGGCTTCGGCGGGTAGGCGGTTCCAAGGGCTTATAACTGTGGGTGAGAAAACATCCTCTCTTTCCTGTTCTGCATTGAGACTTGTCGAGCATGAAGCTGTTGTCCCTTGCATGCATTACATTTGAACTTTTACCCCTTAAACCGCGCAATACATATATAGCATGGGGTAATTGTAAGTGTCGCAGAACTGCACACTACAGCTATGTATGTGTCTGAGTACCGCAGACGATTTAAATTAATTTATTCAGCATTTAAATTATTATTTATTCAGCAATTTTAAAGGCCTCGATGAGACCAGCCTTGTAATGTCTGGTTTGCAATGTTGTTAGTCCTTAACCGTTCTTGGTATGAGAGTTGACTTAGTTCTGAGATGATTTTTTTCGTTCTATGTTGAACTTTCTTTAAAACAGCTAAATCTTTTCGAAGGTGAGGTCTCCATGGATGGATACAGTAGTCCAGATTGGGGCGCAACTGAACATTCTCCAGGTGAAAAACCACTTTATTTCCCTTGAAGTCAAAGGTTCGATTGTCTATTCCTTGGGTTTCGTTGGTATTTTTTGACTGATCTCCCACTTGTGCAACTTTCAGTGACTGGTGGATCCTAATTCCTGGATACTTTTCTTCATCAATCTACTGCATTGTGGTGTTGTTGATATGATAGAGCCCTGCTAAAGCTATCAATATCTCTCTCTCGGTAGCCATGTAAATGATCACGAATTATCCAACAAGGTAAAGCGTTTACACCACACATACTGGTAAGCAAGGTTAGTAAGACTTTCCTTCTACAGTATAGCCCTCTGATAAACAAGTCCTACCTCCAACATCCCGGTGTCCTGGTCCATCCCCCCCTAACAATATGGTACCCCTGGACCCTTCCCCAGCATCCTTGTATTCCCCCCCCCCAGGCATTCCCCCTCGTATTCCTCCTAAGCATCCTGGTATCCTACCAGCATCCTGGTATTTCCCCCAAGCATCCCGGTATTCCCCCTAGGATCCTGATACCCTTCAGAATCCTGGTATCCCCCCCAAGCATCCTGGTATCCCCCAAGCATCCTGGTATCCTCCTCAAGCATCCTGGTATCTCAACCCAGCATCCTGGTTCGCTTATCATCTGTGACTGTTGACGTCACTAAACAGGTGACATTATGTCCTGTATGCAATATTTACCTTTATGCCAGAATCAACACATGACGACTGGTGGTGATGGGATCATTAGGAAGTGGAATGTTTATCTTTGTAAACACCACGAGTGAGTGGGAGAGCCAGCCATCCAGTCCAGGTTCATGCCGTTATCCTCGTGAGACATTACGTTGAAATTCAGTGAAAAATCTATGGGAATCACGCCAAATATTTGGCACTTTCCCCCCCCCCCTGATAATTCCATTCCCTAGACCATTTTTGATCTGTGTGTGTGTTTTATGGCGATTGTTTTGCCAAGGTGTTCGCAAGCACGTGAGTGAGATCTCGAGGGAGTGGGCACGTCCTCTTGGTCAGCTTTATGACGGTTTTATTTTGTTTGATTATTAGGCACCGGATACCCACCCTCGTGGGTGGTATTGGATCCCCATACCCATCCTGTGGTAGGTAGTGGACCATCATACCNAGCAACACTAGGACACTGACCAAGGCCATTCCTCCGTTCTTCTGGTCCTCGAGGAAGGGCCTCAGGAAACGATAGCTTTGAGATTATATATATATATATATATATATATATATATATATATATATATATATATATATATATATATATATATATATATATTTTTCAGTTAGTGTTATATATATATATATATATATATATATATATATATATATATATATATATATATATATATATATATATATATATATATATATATATATATATATATATATTGTGATGAGTGCAAGTCGATTACGACGCTAACAAACATACAACATAGCCAGCCACAACATTATTTTTTACTTCTGTTAACATAACAACGTTTTAATAACGTAATGACGTTTTTAATAACGTTTTGAATACGTTGCCTGTGTAGTGAGTCAGCACAGTGTATGTGAATCAAATGGCAAATAGATATCATTTCAGAGTAAAAAATAAATCAATAACCAGCTTTGTTTGACAACAATATGTAAACAAGCACTACAGCATAATGTTATAACCCTTACAGCAATGTCAACACGTTGTGGTAACTGTGTTGGCAGACAAAACTTTTTCATCGTAACTCTGTAAGGGCTTCAACAAACTAATGTAATGACATCCTCGCCATTGCTCGTCCATCTGTTCATCTTCTGGATGACTCTACCCATCTCCCACCTCCTATAGGCCTAGACAAGGTCAAATTTAATACTTATTTGGTTCAGGAACTATGCACCCTATGGGGTCAATAGCTATGCAACAAGGGGGGACAAATATACAGCATTTAGTAAACAAGACCAACAAATAATATAAAGTTTGAAAGGTACTTTCAGGCAGCGAGATTACCTGTGTGGCTACGTATCTTCATAACCAGTCCGTGATATTTGTTTCCATTCTTACTATTCCAGCCTGAACAACCATACTTTCCTGTCAACCACCTCACCCTAGCAGCTTCCACCAGCAGCTCCCACCAGCAGCTCCCACCAGCAGCTCCCACCAGCAACTATCGCCTATGCAGAGCCCCATGTGGGCACCAGGAGGTAAAAGGCTGGTTTTCATAGGCAAAGCTGATCACTCTTTCTTCTGGTTTAAAAAATAGATCACAATAACGCTATTAAAGGTACAGGATAAGAATTAGGATTTGGTTTGGGACCGGGGATTGGGAAAGAGGAATGGTGCCCAACCACTTGGTGGATGGTTGGGGAATGAACGCCGACTTGTATGAAGCGAGACCATCGCCCTACCGTTCAGCCCAGGTGGTTGGACACCAAGAGGGCGGAAGTCTGACAAATGTTTGCCGAGAAGTGCCTCCTCCTCACCTTAACAGGGTGACCCTCGTCGCTGACGTAGACACATTCGCCATGAGAACCGCCGTCTTTGTTAATGACCTTGGACTCGGCGGTTCCCTTGCCCTTCCTCCCCAGGTTCAGTCTGACGAAGGACTTAGCAGCCCTGGCCAGTTCCAGGAGGCTTAGCGCCAGCAGCACCGCCAGCAGCGTCGTCCTGGTAATGCAGTATGACTCGCTCTTGCGTACCATCTGCAACAACCCAAAATAAAATAAAATTTTATGGGCATTTAATATAAAAACCCATAATGAATTTTTTGTTTGGAATCGTTAAAAAAAATCTTTTTGATGTATACTTTACCTAAGTGTAATAATCGTCGTACTAGAAAATGGAAGCGGCTCGCGAAAGTGATTTACTGTCCCGTTTTCTGTTTTGGGTCCTCTGGCAGGTTAGGATTAACTTACCTGTCGAAAAGGGCACTTTAGTACGGCAGTTTCTTGACGTTGGGAAACCTTAACATCAGCACTGAATCAACGTTGATGACGTAAATTCAGCGTTGCTCTAAGATATTGTGTCCACTGGGATGTTGATAACATATTAATTACATTTATTTAACGTTGATCTTATGGTGATTATAAAGTTTTTAATCAATTACGTCATTCGAGCATGCGATGGTTAGTCACCAACGACGTCTCGCGTGATGTCATCGAGTGGACGTTATAGAGGTTATAATTCCAGCAGTGTCACGGGGCCTGGCGGCTGAGTGGACAGCGCTCAGGATTCGTAGTCTTAGGGTTCCGGGTTCGATGCCCTGTGGAGGTGGAAACAAATGGGCAGAGTTTCTTACACGCTGATGGCCTGTTCACCTATCAGCAAATAGGTACCTGGGAGTTAGACAGCTGTTACAGGCTGCTTCCTGTGTGTGCGCGCGTGTGCGTGAGTGAGAAAAAAGTTGACAGTTGAGAGGGGCTGAAAGAGCCAGAGCTCAACCCCCGCAAACATAACTAGGTGAATACAATTTGGTGAATACACACACACACACACACACACACACACACACACACACACACACACACACACACACACACACACACACACACACACACACACACACACACACGTGTACGTAAATAGGAAATAATAGCCCATAAATTAGAAAACACAAAAAATGTCATCTCGATATTCCAATCCCAAGCCAGAACTCTCTTTCTAAATAGTGAGTTATTATTTCATGGATTAATGCACTATTGCATTTTTCTCTCACATACACACTTGCGATTATATTGTAATTACATCAACACTGCGTCAGTGTTGGTTCCTGTGGTTGACAAACTACAGACTCATGTGGTCTCAACTTAAGACTCATGGAGTCTTAAGTTGACAAACGTAAGACTTCATGAACTCACAAATATCACGCATTGTTTGGAAACACGACTACCTGCATATCATGATCACCTGCTTCTTTATAGTAACAAGTGACGAGAGCTTTGGGGGGGGGGCCCTTGCCTGGTGAATACTGCTGGAGAACAGTCTTGGGGCCCCAGTTATGGTGAACACAATAGAAAAGCTTTAAACCTGAATAACCTGAACGACTCAAGCGGCTAGTAGAGTTTAACTGAAAGAAATGCAATAATATAGCTGGGTGGAAACTTGCATAAAAATGGACAGAGATGCGAGTTCAGGAGGCTGATATCACAGGAACGGATTAAACAAGATATCATAAGCTACTTATGCAAGTAGTCGGGAGGGGGGTCTCTAAGTGCTAATATTTTTTTTAAATAATTTAACGTAAGGCTACACCCGACTAGTTTATGTTAGTCCCATACCCCAGACCATTCCCCATGCAAAACTGGTTGAGGCTAGCCCCAACCATCTGGCCTTCAACTTTGCACAGAGACATTCTATCGTATAGTATCTGTACTAAAGAGAGAATGACTTTCTTCACTCCTCATCTCACAACGTTGTCGGGATTATAGTCGATTGTATTTACAATCTTAACGAGAAGTTTCTTGAAGGCGAGAGGTAATTACATTGACAATAACTCCCAACATAATTAGGACGAGTCCAATACGGACTCACCATAGCCCGTGCTACTTGGAACTTTTTGTTCCAAGTAACGAATCTTAAACAACAACAACATCCCAACAGAACCAAACCAACGCCAAGATTCGACCCAAATATCACAGTAACAAGGTTATCGTGAACAACCTAATTTAATTACGGGATCACCATAGCCCGTGCTACATGGAAATTTTGTTCCGAGTAGCTGAATCTAAAGCATCAACAGCCAAGATTCATTAAGCATATCTGGTTACCGACTACGAAATCTGTACATCTTTCGTCGATCTTAGTCTGTATGAAACAGTTTGCGAGCTTCGAGACTTGGCATCTTAAATTATTACTGTTGTAGCAGCTACTACTTAAATTATGGTACTTATCGGAACAATATGATTGAACGTGCAGGCGATGAGTCTTAATAACATGGCTGAAGTATGTTGACCAGACCACACACTAGAAGGTGAAGGGAAGACGACGACGCTGCGGTCCGTCCTGGACCGCAATCAAATTGAGAATGGTCCAGGACGGACCGAAACGTCGTCGTCCCTTCACCTTCAAGTGTGTGGTTTGGTCAACATGATCGAACGTACAAAAATTAACTTTTGAACCCAAATAAAGTTCACGTTTTTTCTATTAATTTCGTAAAGGGAACGAAAAAGTGCCAAAATCAAAATTGTAAACATTCTTAGGCCTAGCACTGCACGTAAAGGTATTATAATCAGTCTAATACAGTACAATAGGCCTAGGATGGTCTATTTACAGCTTGGACTGGTTAGATTCTTTAGTTGCCCCTCTCAGTTTCTCAGTGTACCATCTTGACTTATATAAAACGGCAACTTTATTGGGTCAAATAGTCCATTTTTGAACGTTTGGACTAAATAGTTGCTGTAAGTACATTTATTATTGGAGGTAAATACGTCAGAATTCATCAAGTATTTAAGCTACCACATACGAATCCTGTACATCTTTCCTCAATCATGGTGGCTTTGTTTTCATTTATGAAAACAGTTTATGAGCTCCGAAGAGCTACGAGGTTGTTTATAATAATAACAACCTTGGGTTGTGAAGCTTCCAAGCTCGTAAAATGTATAACAAATACTCTCGAAGCAGCCATGACTATGAAAAGATGTAGACGTTTCGTAAGCAGCGTAAATCATTGAGGAATTCAGAACATTGTCTGGTTTCCTTAACACAGCTGACGAGGTGAAGTATATAAAAAATCCTGAGAGGTAAATAACGTGGTATATCCACCACAAAACAATTGACGCATGTCGTGGACCAAAGGTCAAGGTGCGCGTCTGAGGTTACCCAGGATGCTGGTTCAATTCCCGTCTTGTTCCAATGATTTTTTCCAATGTCACGAACGTTGACCAACAGAGCCCAGAGGCACGTGCCGGAAGCTTCCACATCAACATCCGGCTCAGATCAGCAGCAGAACTAACCACTCCACCACGACACAGTTGTACGCGGGAGAATATTCCACAATACCAAGATATAAGGACACACCTGCCAATACACACATGTTTTATCGACAAGCAAACCCCCTGTGATGGTAAAACACATGTAGCGACAGAGAGAGAGACATGTTGACAAAATAGGAACTTCTTATCAATATAACAGGCGACATATTGACTACTGAAAAAGTCAACACTAACATGCCAGCCTTAACATACTCAAATGTAGTCTAAATGTAGGCTACATTAGTTGTACAATATGTCAGGTTATTGTAGCAGTTTGCCTTAGTTTTTACCGCGATTGTATTTAACCCTTCTGTAAACAGGGCATACAGACTGTACCTGGATTGCACCTGGATGGGGTTCTTGGATCTCTTCTACTCCCCAAGCCCGGCCCGAGGCCAGGCTCGACTTGAGAGAGCTTGGTCCAACAGGCTGTTGCTTGGAGCGGCCCGCAGACCCACATATCCACCTACATGGACTTTAGGGAGGGGACCTTTACATCTGATTCCTCTATTCACCCAGCAGGAAATAGGTACCAAGAGCTAGGCAACTATTTAGTATTGCATCCTGGACAATACTAGGCCAATTTACTAGGCCTAGAGGGTCACCTGGGACATCATTCGAACATTAGGCTGAGATAAAATTATTTATAACTCACAAATAAAACTATTATATATAGGAATTGACGAGAAGCCTTTTAGAAGCATGCGATGTACATTTGTAGTAAAAAGGCTCCCGTCCACTTCTCTCAACCCGTCCTCGACTCAAGTCCATTACATTCAGCGGTCAACCCCACAGACGCATTCATACATTTTACCATGCTGTTCATTTAAAACGGGAATTTTCTCAAGTATAAATTAATATTATAATATATTAGCATATTGTGTATAAATAGGCATAGGTTAGGTTAGGTCAGGTGTTTAGGTTCTGCTGGCGATTATTTGTATTTGTAGCACGTGGGTGAAGCATTTATAGCGTTGTGGTTCGAACAAAATTCGTCAGCGAAGCACTTGTTCCGGATATGTTCGAACGTCAGCAGTTGTGAGTCGTGTGTAAACCGCTTTTCATTCATAAACAGGGGTTTGGCGGGTGCATGGAATCACTTTTGGATCTTTGTTTGGAGGACGGGCTGCTTCTCTACAGCTCTCCACACAACCCGTCCTCGACTCTAGTCCATTCCCATCCAGCGGTCGACCCCACAGACGCATTCATAAATTTTTACATTCAAAACAGGAATTTTCTCAAATTTAAATTATTATTATAAAATCATATTGTGCATATGCTATTATGCCAGCATAGGTTAAGTTAGTGTTTAGGTGCTGTTCGCGATTATTTGTATTTGTAGTACGTGGGTGAAGCATTTATAGCGTTGTGGTTCGAACAAAAGTCGTCAGCGAAGCACTTGTTCCGGAAGTGTTCGAACGTCATCAGTTGTGAGTCGTGTGTAAACAATTTTTCATTCATAATCAGTGGGTTTGGCGGGAGCATGGAATAGACTGTTTGTGAGGACGGGTTGTTGGGTGTCTTCGCGTTCGCAATTGAATCAAGAGCCAAAATGATCAGTTATTTATGTTATTGATTACCCATTGATGGATGGACCGTCTTCACACTGCAGGAATCCTGCTCGTTCCCCCTTGGACATCGGTTCCATCATTACCTCTCTCCTCGCCGTCGTTATTCTGTGTAATGCGCACAGCGTTACTTAGGGGGCTGTTAAGAGTTTTTATTTAGTGTTGGTCTTAAACCCTGTCACCCTTTAAGTGAGGGTTATTAGGGGCCTATTAACCTCTTGGGGTCATTAAAGCCTATTAACCTTTGGAGGGTTATTAAGGCCACCACAATAGCTTACTGACCAACCAGCAAGTTTGGTGTTAGGCATAAGCCCTATTAGGCATATCACCCTCACGGGAGATATCTCCCGTCACGCAGGGTGCAGTCGCACCTCCACAGATCTCCAGTATCAGCTATTGATACTTGTAATGGCTCAAAAGGGCCACCACTTATGGGCTATTCATGCCTGTGCCACCTTTTGGGTGGCTTAATCTTCATCAGTCATCAATCACCTATCAGCCTCTGGAGGGTTATTTAGAAAACCAGAAGACGATCCAGGGGATACCCTGGATACCCCTGCTATATATGCTCTCTGCTGGTTCCTGCTTGTTTTTTTTTGTGTTCACTTGTTCACCCTTGTGGGACGTTCCGCAAGGGAGAGTAAGCTTCACACCTCCTTCCCCTCTCCCATCTCCCCTCAACTTCCTCGCCCCCCCCTCTCCCTCCCTCTCTCTCCCCCTCCCTCCCTCTCTCCCTCCCTCCCTCCTTTATCCCCACACATTGGGCGTAGGCGAGATATACGCAATGTGTGAGAGTGTATTCGCAATTCTCATAAACGATTGATAATTGTCTGGCATCGAATCATTAGACAAACCCATCGAAATATTCCTGCAATCAATTATGTCTTTTCTCACCTATATTACTGTAGACAAATATTGTCGATACTATTGTTTCAGCTGTTTAACACCACACACTGTGGATTGCTACTCCTGTTAGGCCCTTTGAGGAGGGTTGTAAAATACCAAAAACAGTTCGCAAATATAGAAATTCACAGACATAATGAATCACAAAAGCTTGATATGTCTATTTTTAAAGCTCATGGAGCACTGTGTGAGAATTTGAACTCTCGACGCACGCATTGTAACCCCCCCCCCCCTCACTCCTTGTTTACTAAGGAGAGGTATTGAGAGGTGAGGTGCGTTAACAACTTGTCCTGGCCTCTGAACCATGGTTCGTATATTATCCCTTGTGTGAGAATGTCATAAGTCAGTTTCTAGCCCCACAAGGAAGGTATGGGAATTATGAGGAGAATGCGCCAAGCCACCATGACTATATAGCACTTGGAAAGAACCGAACAACACGTCTCCTGTGCCAGGTAAGTCCACTACGGGCTCACCATAGCCCGTGCTGCTTGGATCTTTTTGTTCCGAGTAGCTGAATCTAAAACAACAACATTGGAAGAGATCAGGATTTGGGATGGGATGGGATGGGAAAGGGGGAATGGTGGCCAACCACTTGGATGGTCGGGGAATCGAACGCCAACCCTGTAAGATATAATGCCGTCGCTCTGCCGACCAGACGAAGTAAACAAGTTTCCCCAGCAGTTTACAATCGTGACTAATTCACTCAATCCTTAACGCGATGCTCTTCAAAACACAGCCAGTGGGACGTTCTCAACACCCAACTTAGCACATCAGACCTTCAGTCATACATTCTGTCAGACATACTTTGGGTCAACGTATTGTGAGGTCAGGAACAACTAGCCCTTGGATGGTCCATAGTGGTCTCCTTAACCAAGGGTCAGGCAGTGTCCAAGCGGTCACCTACACAGTTACCGACCAAACCCAAATGTACCATACACATGTAAACACTTAAGGACACACGGACCAAGTAAGTAATTATCAAAGGCACCAAGCCGGGAAGAAACACGAACCAAATAATAATACATCTTATTGGAAGATAAGCGAGGTGGTCATACCTTGACTGTGTCGAGGGGACGAATGGGCGAGAATCTCCACTGTCTGAGTTTATACGTGTCCACAATCTTGTCAGGGTTGCCAGAAACAGCTACACAACACCCCTCATCAACTCTCTCTTTCTCTCTCTGCATCTTTGATTTTGTTCCATGTTGGGAACACATTCTCACTCTTTCAAATATGGGGGGTTAATAAGAACTATTACGAGGACAGAAAGCCGGTGGCTTGTTAAAGGGCCCGCCAATTGTCTTAATGATATTTTGAGCTGGAATTTGGCATTTACGGCTTCAGCGGGTAGGCGGTTCCATGGTTTTATAACCTTCTTGGTGGAAAAAACATCTGTTTTCAGTCCTACTTGAGAGAACATACTCTCCAACACTATATCTATGATTGTCCTGTTATCAGTGACGTCATACCAAATGGTATGAGGTACTTTGAGCTCTGCAATTACTTCATACACTCAGGAATATTGGAAGATATTCATGTGCTGTACCCAGATTTTGCCAGTGGGGGCTAATAGATCAGCCTTAAGTATTTTGTTCTCTCCTGATTCCATGTATGACTGGCCATCCTGTGAGGTGAGGATGTTGGATGCGCTTGTAGCTGGTTTTTGATCTACACTGTGTGGTCCTTCATACAGAATAGGGAAGCAGCACATTGCTGTGTATACCTAAACATGTTAAAAAATACATTGTTTGAGAGGAGTCTTGTAGAAACTGATAAGAGTAATTATAATATAATGTTTCCATGATTCAGTGCTTACCTCTTGTGAAAAGCGTGAAGAGTTGTTTAGTCAGAGTTGATTTGTTTTTTGTATTGAGGCTGGACTTTTCTACCTTGATTCCATGTATGTCTAACCATCATGGTGCTACCCTATTCCATATTTTAATGTGCTGCTACCCTATTCCATACAGAATAGGGTAGCAGCACATTGCTGTGTATACCTAATTTTCTTAATAAAAAAAATCAATAATAAAGATTTTAAATTATAGTTTGTATTATTACAAATACTGTATTATCCTTATTAAATCATCTTAACCATGGATCATTAAGATCTCATGTTGATATGTAATAGTCATATTTCTTTTGAACTGCTAATCCATGCTAATCATTTTTGAATCATTCATTAAATTGTGCATTATGTCTCAATTTTTCACTTCCTTGGATATACTGTACAGTACAAAAAGATAGGATAAAAATAAACCAGTAATATTTCTTTCATTATTTTTTTTATTAAAATAACTGCATCAATATTTTTACAGCTGACAGGATTTATTTTACCATACAGGTGCATTATTTGTTAAAAAAAATTTGGTTTATTGTTACACACAATGGTGCTACATAGCCTTCCCAGCTTGGTGCCTTCTTTTAATACTTGCTGATTAATAAATAAATATTAATAAATAAATTTTATTCAGGAAAAGTACATACAGTTGATTTACAAACATAATGTTGGATTTATAGATATAGCTAGTACCTACAATACCTAAAGCCACTAATACTCATAGCATTTCGGGCAAGGTGTGGGGGAAAAATACTTAGACTAAAACTTAATTGTAATCGGGATTAGGTATAAATTGTGTTGAAAGAAGGAATAAAAAATAAAAAAGGGGGGGGTAACATAGCAGAAATCAGCAATTGTACACGTTGGTGAACAAACAGCAGTGTTTAAAAAATAGCAAGACATGGGTTGACATTTAGGGGGAAAGGTAGGTTACATGGAGTTAATTAGGTAGTACTTGGATTTACTCTTAAACTGGTTGAGAGAGGTACAGCCTTTGACTTGATTTGGGACGTCATTCCACATTCTGGGTCCCTTGATTTGTAGAGCACTTCTAGTTTGGTTACACACATCCAAATTGTGTAACAGGAAGAGGTCTTGGACACAAATTTGTTCCACGCTAAATGTAGAGGAATCAGCTGAGTATTCCTCAAATAAAATAAGCTGCCTCAGCTTATAAGGTAAATAAAATAAGCATTTCTCAAATAAGTAGCTGCCTCACCTCACTGCCTTACTGCTACATAGCCTTCCCGGCATGGTGCCTTGTTTTGATAATTACTTGTTCTACACCCAAGTTGTGTAACAGGAAGAGGTCTTGGACCCCTACTTCCCTCTTTCTTTTTTAATAGTCCATAGTCATAATTATAGCTTTAAGTATTCAATGAATAAAGTTTTTGACATTTTTACCCTTCTCCTTACCTAACATCATTTGTGCAGCATATTTTTATTTTATGTCTCGCCCAAATTTAATTTCAAAATAAAACCAAACTAAATAATTTAGAAATGGGTATGTATAGCTAAGGTACACCCTTACTACTAGGTAACAGGGGCATTTGGTGATAGTAAATGATCCCATCAGGCAGGGCTCATCACCTTTTCTCATATTTCATGTTCACCAGTGTTTATTTACTTAATAACTACTGGTATAATATCTTGCAATTATAAAACTAATTCTAATATCATAAAAGACATATTTACTTTAAGTTTCAAGCAGAGAATGCATATATAACTAACGCAAAGGACTCCTCTTCACGAGATTCACCAGCTATAATCTTTTGTTTACGTTCCAAAATCTTAAAATCGATCCCAGTGTTATGTAGTAAAGAAAAATTGAGTTATATCCAGTTTACGTAAAGCTACGAGTGGTCGACAGTACACTTACATGACGGACCAAACTTACGAAGGTTTTTCTTCTTAGTGTAGCTACCTAAATACCGATGTAGCCGCCACGAAGGCGCTAAGAAGGAAAACATTCGTAGCTAAGAAGAAAAACATTCGTAAGTACCTTCGTGAATCTGGCCCCCGATCTCTCTATTTGTGCCTCCGTAAGAAAGAAAAAACAAACAAAGAAAACGTCAATATTTGTGAAGTATAACTGCTTTAAATGGCTTACAGAAATTTCTTATGACACTAAGTATTTGATAAAATAGGGTATTTGACACGCATAAGATATTTATAACATCTCGATATTTCTTGTTATTTGTTTTGTATTAGAAAAACCATCGCGGATGACTTCTTAAAACTTATTTAATTTACGAAAACAACAAAAGACTTTTTGACCCATATGAAGGGCTCCTATTGACCCAAACGAGGAATCTCCTATTGACCCATACGAGGAAGCTCCTATTGACCCATACGAGGCAGCTCCCATTGGTCCAATCCCCAACCGTCCACCAAGTGGTTGGGCACCATTCCATTCCCTCGTCCCATCCCAATCCTTATCCTGGTCCCTTCCAAGTGCTATATAGTCGCAATGGCTTGGCGCTTTCCTGTTATAGTTCCCTCCCTTTCTATTGGTTCATACGAGGCAGCTACTATTGGACCATACGAGGCACCTCCTATTGGTGCATACGAGGCAGCTCCTATTGGTCCATACGAGGCAGCTCCTATTGGTCCATACGAGACAGCTCCTATTGGCCCATACGAGGCAGCTCCTATTGGTCCATACGAGGCAGCTCCTATTGGTCCATACGAGACAGCTCCTATTGGCCCATACGAGGCAGCTCCTATTGTCCCATACGAGGCAGCTCCTATTGGACCATACGAGGCAGCTCCTATTGGTCCATACGAGGCAGCTCCTATTGGTCCATACGAGGCAGCTCCTATTGGACCATACGAGGCAGCTCCTATTGGCCCATACGAGGCAGCTCCTATTGGACCATACGAGGCAGCTCCTATTGGTCCATACGAGGCAGCTCCTATTGGACCATACGAGGCAGCTCTTATTGGTCCATACGAGGCAGCTCCTATGGTCCATACGATGCAGCTCCTATTGGTCCATACGAGGCAGCTCCTATTGGTCCATACGAGGCAGCTTCTATTGGTCCATACGAGGCAGCTACTATTGGACCATACGAGGCAGCTACTATTGGACCATACGAGGCAGCTACTATTGGTCCATACGAGGCAGCTCCTATTGGACCATACGAGGCAGCTCCTATTGGTCCCTACGAGGCAGCTACTATTGGACCATACGAGGCAGCTACTATTGATCCATACGAGGCAGCTACTATTGGACCATACGAGGCAGCTCCTATTGGTCCATACGAGGCAGCTACTATTGATCCATACAAGGCAGCTACTATTGGACCATACGAGGCAGCTACTATTGATCCATACGAGGCAGCTACTATTGATCCATACAAGGCAGCTACTATTGGACCATACGAGGCAGCTACTATTGGTCCATACGAGGCAGCTCCTATTGGTCCATACGAGGCAGCTACTATTTTACCATATGAGGCAGCTCCTATTGGTCCATACGATGCAGCTCCTATTGGTCCATACGAGGCAGCTCCTATTGGCCCATACGAGGCAGCTACTATTGGTCCATACGAGGCAGCTACTATTGGTCCATACGAGGCAGCTCCTATTGGCCCATACGAGGCAGCTCCTATTGGTCCATACGAGGCAGCTCCTATTGGTCCATACGAGACAGCTCCTATTGTCCCATACGAGGCAGCTCCTATTGGTCCATACGAGGCAGCTCCTATTGGTCCATACGAGACAGCTCCTATTGGCCCATACGAGGCAGCTCCTATTGTCCCATACGAGGCAGCTCCTATTGATCCATACGAGGCAGCTACTATTGGACCATACGAGGCAGCTCCTATTGGTCCATACGAGGCAGCTCCTATTGGTCCATACGAGGCAGCTCTTATTGGTCCATACGAGGCAGCTACTATTGGACCATACGAGGCAGCTCCTATTGGTCCATACGAGGCAGCTACTATTGGACCATACGAGGCAGCTACTATTGGTCCATACGAGGCAGCTACTATTGGTCCATACGAGGCAGCTCCTATTGGTCCATACGAGGCAGCTACTATTGGACCATACGAGGCAGCTCCTATTGGTCCATACGAGGCAGCTACTATTGGTCCATACGAGGCAGCTACTATTGGTCCATACGAGGCAGCTCCTATTGGACCATACGAGGCAGCTCCTATTGGTCCATACGAGGCAGCTACTATTGGTCCATACGAGGCAGCTCCTATTGGTCCATACGAGGCAGCTACTATTGGTCCATACGAGGCAGCTCTAATTGGTCCATACGAGGCAGCTCCTATTGGTCCATACGAGGCAGCTCCTATTGGTCCATACGAGGCAGCTCCTATTGGTCCATACGAGGCAGCTACTATTGGTCCATACGAGGCAGCTCCTATTGGTCCATACGAGGCAGCTACTATTGGTCCATACGAGGTAGCTCCTATTGGTCCATACGAGGCAGCTACTATTGGTCCATACGAGGCAGCTCCTATTGGTCCATACGAGGTAGCTCCTATTGGTCCATACGAGGCAGCTCCTATTGGTCCATACGAGGCAGCTCCTATTGGTCCATACGAGGCAGCTCCTATTGGTCCATACGAGGCAGCTACTATTGGTCCATACGAGGCAGCTCCTATTGGTCCATACGAGGCAGCTCTAATTGGTCCATATGAGGCAGCTCTTATTGGCCCATATGAGGCAGCTCTTATTGGCCCATATGAGGCAGCTCCTATTGATCCATACGAGGCAGCTACTATTGGCCCATATGAGGCAGCTCCTATTGGCCCATATGAGGCAGCTCCTATTGATCCATACGAGGCAGCTCCTATTGGCCCATACGAGGCAGCTTCTATTGATCCACACGAGGCATCTCCTATTCACCCATACGAGGCAGCTCCTATTGACACATATGAGACAGCTTGGGCTGGACAGTAGAGCAACGGTTTCGCTTCATGCAGGTCGGCGTTCAATCCCCGACCGTCCAAGTGGATGGACACCATTCCTTTCCCCCGTCCCATCCCAATTCCTTATCCTGACCTCTTCCAAGTGCAATATAGTCGTAATGGCTTGGCGCTTTCGCCCAGATAACTCATTCCCTCCTATTGGTCTATACGAGGCAGCTCCTATTTAAATTCAACAGTTGTGTGTTTTCCCCATACTGTTATGTGGTAGCACTCTACAAGTAGTGAACATGTATATTTTAATTTTTTTATTTATATATACAGAAGTTTTTACAACCTTGTAAAGCCACCTTCGACAAGCCCTCGGCTTCCTGTCCTCGTCGAGGCCACTGGGGAGATAGTGGCCCCCAGGTAAAACAGGTAAATATTGTTTTGCTCTCTCAAGTGGGACGATAGTTAGCAAGTCTAGCATAGTCCCCTCTCTGGTTCCATGCCGAGATGAGCTACCATTCTCCCTCTATCAAAACACGTGGGATCAGAGGGGTGACTGTGATATTCTCCGAGGATCACGGGAAGCAGGAGAAACCGTGTCTCATCTCTCAACACTCTGCCAGACAGCGCAAATATTCTGCTAAAACTGTTCCTTCCCGATCACCCTGGTGGGCAGGGCTAGTACCCTGCTGATTGTAACTATTAGTGTGCATCTATTGTTTCCTGGTAAGGACATTTCTGAGTTTAACTGAATTTATCTGAGGGTCACTATCTCTCTAGGAACCTTGACGGGGGCCAGGAAGCCGGCGACTTGTTAAACGTTCCTATATTGTTCCTGAGAATTTTTTTAAGCGTAATTTTAAACTGGAGTTTGTCAGCTGAAATAAATCTCCAGCCACTAAGGACAAAGGGAGAATACAGCTAAATAAATTGAAGATTGAGTACATTACTATTAGCCGATAGGGTTTCTATGGGCCTCAGGGATAATCAGTGGCCAGCAGCCTAAACAGCTGCAAGTCACAGCGACCAATGTCACTTGGTATTTACGGCTTCGGCGGGTAGGCGGTTCCAAGGGCTTATAACTGTGGGTGAGAAACATCCTCTCTTTCCTGTTCTGCATTGAGACTTGTCGAGCATGAAGCTGTTGTCCCTTGCATGCATTACATTTGAACTTTTACCCTTAAACGCGCAATACATATATAGCATGGGGTAATTGTAAGTGTCCGCAGAACTGCACACTACAGCTATGTATGTGTCGGAGTACCGCAGACGATTTAAATTAATTTATTCAGCATTTAATTATTATTTATTCAGCAATTTTAAAGGCCTCGATGAGACCAGCCTTTGTAATGTCTGGTTTGCAATGTTGTTAGTCCTTAACCGTTCTGGTATGAGAGTTGACTTAGTTCTGAGATGAATTTTTTTCGTTCTATGTTGAACTTTCTTTAAAACAGCTANATTAAAGTGATGATTGTCATAGATAGTGGATAAGAGGTTTAGTTCTGGGTCTATACTTGTCTGCATAAAAAGGCTGGTTATTAACCAGAAATAGTATGAACTTATTTAAGAGAACAAAATGTGATCAATAATTACTTTTCAATAGAAAAGTTAATTATAGCAAAACACAACAATACAATAATATAACAATACAATAAAAGCTTACAAAGTACTAAGACTACTAAAATTAAAGAATAATTATAGCAAAACACAACAATAAATGCAAATAAACAAAAGAAAATAAACAAATAGAAGTAGGAGAAGGACACTAGATAGCCATGGAGGAAACACAAGTTTGGTGGAGAGAACAAAAAACGGTAGAGACAGTCAAGATGATTATATAAAAAAAAAAAATTTGTCAAATGATAAATGTAAAGTAAAATAATCTTAAAGATAATAAGTTTTAATTAGCTTAGTTATTAATATAGAATTAGTATGAACTTAATTAAGAGAACAAAGTGAGATCAATAATTACTTTACAATAGAGGACATAAATCAATACAATTAAATTTAAATTTTAAAAATAGGGTAAGATTAGATTTAAGAGCAAAATTTTACAATGATAATGAGGTAGATGCTTGGATAAGTGCATGGAGACTTGACGGATTATTTAGAAGATCATATGAATGAGAGAACATTAGGTAAATGGTAATGCAGAGACAGCACCTTGGACAAAGTTAGATTAAGTTAGGTTAGGCTCAGGCACTGAATGAGTTATTTTAAGTACTGGCATTGGTCGGGTTCAGGTTTTCCGATATACCACAATCACTAAAGAAGGCCAGTAGTTGTTGGTCACACTTTATTTCATATCTTTTCCCTGCACTTTCCTTCTTAGCAATGATCGTTCCATTCCTAGTGTAACACTGCTTGATAAGACCAGGGTTCCGTTTGCGAAATTGACGCAGCCTGAAGAGGAGGGATCCACGCTGCTTTGTAAGACACTCATTTATATAGAGGTTGGTTTTTTGCTTAGCAGCTGATTGTATAAGGTCAGACTTAACAGAGGGATCTGCAAGTTTGATGAGCAATCTCCTATTGCTACGGGGACTGTTTTTATCTATCCTGATAGCTGATTTGATAGCAACACTTACTTTGATCTTTGAATTAATTAGGGTGTGGGCTATGTTACAACAATTCTCACCTTGTTGTTCCTCAGGTAGATCAGTAGAGCTAATTATCAGGGAGTCATGAAGTTGTTGTTGCTCTAGGTCATCTTCGGAAGCCGCCTGGTGAATGTGAAGGAGATTGATCTGTTTTTCCAGCTTTTGAAGGAGGTCACTTTGAGCTGAGAGGGTTTCCTCTGCCTGAACCTTCCGTATTTGATCCATTGCATCATTTGCAACAGTTTGTAGGTTGAGAATTTCTTGGTTGTTGTTCGTCGATGATTCAAGGAGGCGATCTATGGTATGTTGTTGTTGGGTGACTGTGGCTTGGAGGGCCGAAATAGCTTCAGATTGCCTTAGTACAAGGTTGTGAAGTTTCTGTAGCCATGGGTTACTTCTGAGAGGTTTAAAGTTTGGACAGGGAACCATAGATTGGATGAATTCTAAAGCTAGAGATTTAAGTTGAGTTGAAGGGGGTGAGTGAGGAGGGGGAGCGGATGCTGTGTTTACCAACAACGGCGAGGATTGCAGCGTTGCCAGTGTTCAAATGTAGATATGATAGAGCCCATTAGGCTCAGGAAACTGTACACCTGTTGATTGACGGTTGAGAGGCGGGACCAAAGAGCCAGAGCTCAACCCCCGCAAGCACAACTAGGTGAGTACAACTAGGTGAGTACCAGGATGGACTATATATCCTCAGGAGCGACCATAACTATACTGACAGACACACACGCACACACACCAGGATGGACTATATATCCTCAGGAGCGACCTTAACTATACTGACAGACAGACAGACACACACACACACACACACACACACACACACACACACACACACACACACACACACACACACACACACACACACACACACACACACACACACACCAGGATGGACTATATATCCTCAGGAGCGACCATAACTATACTGACAGACACACACACACACACCAGGATGGACTATATATCCTCAGGAGCGACCATAACTATACTGACAGACACACAGCCCAGACACAATGTCAACACAGGCGCCACATATATTCAGCATACATGCAGGAAGACTAGTTAAGATCATCGAGAGAGTATGAGCTCTCACAAACCATAGGCACCACTAGAGCTGTAACACAACCCTTGGGCACCAATAGAGCTGTAACACAACCCTTGGGCACCACTAGAGCTGTAACACAACCCTTGGGCACCACTAGAGCTGTAACACAACCCGTGTGCACCACTAGAGCTGTAACACAACCCATGGGCACCACTAGAGCTGTAACACAACCCATGGGCACCACTAGAGCTGTAACACAACCCGTGGGCACCACTAGAGCTGTAACACAACCCGTGTGCACCACTAGAGCTGTAACACAACCCGTGGGCACCACTAGAGCTGTAACACAACCCGTGGGTACCACTAGAGCTGTAACACAACCCGTGGGTACCACTAGAGCTGTAACACAACCCGTGGGCACCACTAGAGCTGTAACACAACCCATGGGCACAACTAGAGCTGTAACACAACCCTTGGGCACCACTAGAGCTGTAACACAACCCGTGGGCACCACTAAAGCTGTAACACAACCCGTGGGCACCACTAGAGCTGTAACACAACCCGTGTGCACCACTAGAGCTGTAGCACAACCCGTGGGTACCACTAGAGCTGTAACATAACCCGTGGGTACCACTAGAGCTGTAACACAACCCGTGGGCACCACTAGAGCTGTAACACAACCCGTGTGCACCACTAGAGCTGTAGCACAACCCGTGGGTACCACTAGAGCTGTAGCACAACCCGTGGGTACCACTAGAGCTGTAACACAACCCATGGGCACCACTAGAGCTGTAACACAACCCATGGGCACCTCTAGAGCTGTAACACAACCCGTGGGTACCACTAGAGCTGTAACACAACCCGTGGGCACCACTAGAGCTGTAACACAACCCGTGGGCACCACTAGAGATGTAACACAACCCATGGGCACCACTAGAGCTGTAACACAACCCATGGGCACCTCTAGAGCTGTAACACAACCCGTGGGCACCACTAGAGCTGTAACACAACCCATGGGTACCACTAGAGCTGTAACACAGCCCATGGGTACCACTAGAGCTGTAACACAACCCATGGGCTATGTGGAAAAAAATGCTGGATATAATGTGTGAGGAGAACTACACAAGACTGCTGCACTAAATTAAAAATTACTATATGATATGTAAATATGCAATTACAGGACCTTAAATGTAGTCCAAGTGCTGGTATCTAGATTATAAGAAATTATATTAATTTTGATAAGATAATATGATAAATTAATAATTACTCAGTAATTGTTAATTTGATGTATATGACCAATTACATATACACAGATAAATTCAAATTTATATGAAAAGGTTCAGTCAGGCATTGAATGACTTTCAATGAGACTTTCAATGAATGAATGTTAAGATTCAAGAAAAGATTCAGTTGTTGAAAGATTAAATCAAAACTTAATGAAAAGTTGGGCTTTGTCCCACATTACGTTCTGCTCAGGACCCTTGATCTCCGAGCTGGCTCCTCCCTCCCTCCTCGTCGGCAGGGAGGCCTATAAATAATTTTGATTGAATATTTGTATTGCCTAGACAGATTACTGAGATAAAATGTGATTATAATATAATTAGATATAGGATTTAAAGATTATATGTAGTACTTGATAGTACCTTTGATTCTTATTAAGGATTTGATTTAATCCTCACCGGAAAGCGGCTGATGTTCCAATGGTTTTTAAATAATTAAGTTCTTTTTGAACCTTCTAGATCCTTGAGAAATCATGCACTATGTCATGTAGGTGCATATGGGCCCAACAGCATACGTGAAAATGGTTGCATTGTCATGTAGGATCCAGTTGATGTAAGATATCATGAATCTGATATGATTCTGATATAATTTTTATATGATATAGAAATAATACATTTCTTAGATAATAATATTGGTATACTGGGTAAATTTCCCGACATCTTCCAGAGGGAGAGAACTGGTACAGAGTCCAATAATGAGGACAATATTAACCATATGTGTTAATTTACTCTCCAGCGGATTGATAATACATGCGCAAATTTTGTTTGCACCTGTATGCGGCTGTCTGTTGTAGACGTGTGTCCCTGTTTGGTGTTTGTGGGCTATTTGGAGTTAGAGGTTCTGGGGGTCTCCAAGGATCTAACTGTAGCTGACTCACTGAGTCCATATGGATGAGTTTGTCCAATGTCTTCAGGGAAGTAGTTCCTTTAGGCAGAATTTTGACTATTCTCAAAATCCCCTGGCTATATGGATGGACCGAGACGACTTTGCCAATGGGCAGTCAGCCCTAGGACCATCACTGTCTACCAAGACAATATTGCCAAGTTGGAGATTTGATTTTTTATGGGGGACATTGGCCCCATAGTGATGTTCTTGTAGAGATGTAAGATGTTCTTTTGTCCAAACATCATTCCATTTTTGGATTATGCTGGACAGATACTTATACTCCTGAACCAACTCACTCTGACTCACATATGAGGGATCTCTGATCTCATCATCCACTAGAGATGGTACTGGAGTCAGAGGCCTTCCATACACTAAGTGGGCAGGACTTAATGGCTCATGTTGAGTAGGATCATCAGATAAGTATGTCAACGGCCTGTTATTCACCCTGGATTCTATTTCTGTGATTACTGTCTGGAGTTCAAGAAGATTGATTTTTTGAAGGTGTAGAGATTTTCTAAAGGATCTTTTGACAATTCCTATTACCTGTTTATAAAATCCTTCGTGCTATGGAGCTCTTGGAGGGATAAATTTATATCTGCAGTGATGTTGATCCAGTGTGGAAGTAACTGCAGGATGGGAACAGATTTCCTGCAGACATGCTTCTCCAGCTACCAAATTAGCTCCATCATCTGAAATCATCAGCTTAGGACATGATCAGCGTGCTGCAAATCTGCGGAAAGCCTGGATAAATGATTTTGCAGTCATATTGGGTGTTACCTCTAGATGTACTGCTCTGGTGGTAGCACAGGTGAAGAGACAGATGTATGCCTTAATAGGCCGTTTATCTGCAGTCCCTGTTAGATTTATGGCTCCTGTATAATATACTCCTGACATCTCGAAAGGATGTAGATGGACCACTTGTTTCTTTGGTAGTGGTGGTGGCCCTGGATACGAGCATGTTCTTGCTTCGTACCTTCGGCATATCATGCATTTTTTCAAGATTGATTTGACTGACTGTCTTCCCTATGGAATCCAGTACTGCTGTCTGAGATGTGTGAGTGTGTCTAACACTCCTCCATGTTTGATGATATGTTTATGTGTATGTAACACAAATCAACCATGTGATCCAATGATTCTTTGGTAAAAGCCATGGATGCACAGTATCTAGATTGATATCTGCGTGTTTCAGTGTTCCTCCACAACGCAGTATATTATGATTATCTTGGTCTATCCACAAACCGAGATTGTGTTTTAACTAATGAGGAAGATTTTCAGTCATTTCCATAATTTTCTCTCTGGGCTTGTCTTACGCAATAGATAAGTGCTTCTGGAAGGATATATTTTATACCCCCTTTTCATGAGGTAACGAAACATGTTTTGTGTTACTTTTATTAATTTGATAAGCGAGGAATGACGAGTACAATCCAAGACGGATCTGTGAGCTTGCTGCCTGGTGGTAGTTATAGTTTGTCATGATGACGTGTGGCTTTTGTTCCGGCCAACTACCATTCATTAACCATCGAGGCCCATGAAGCAAAACATCTGCCTTTGCAAACTGTTTAAACATCATCCCTCGATCATGATATGAGATCAGATGGATTATCTTTTGTTGGTATATGCAACAATTGAAAGCCTCCAAAAATTTCTTAATTTCTGAGACGCGATTTCTTACATATGGTGTCAGACAGCTGTCGTTCCGTACCCATTGCAAAATAGCTTCATTGTCAGACCATATAATAACATCTTTGATGATCATGGTAGACAAGACTTGTTTTATTTGCAGTGCTAAGCATGTGCCATTTAGCAATACAGTGAATTCCTTCTGAGGCAAAGGCCTCTTCTTTAATGGAGCGACTCTGGCCTTAGAGTTGATTAGATATGATCGATGGGAAGTCATCCAGTAAGCACAAGCTCTGAAAGCTCTGGCTGACGAGTCTGCGAATACAAGTAGTGTTATTTCAACATTTTCCTCGACTACGTGTCTTGGAAAGATTATTTGCTCGACTAAAGTTTGTTCTTGAGCCATTTCCATCCGCGCTTTTTGTAACTGGGGTGGTAGTGGATCAGCCCAACTACCTTTTGTCTTCCAAGCTTCTTGCACCAATAAATGCCATTTGATTATTAAAGGTTTAATAAACCAAGTGGGTTGAATATTTTGCTAACCTGTGAAAGCAAATCCCCCTTATAGCAATACAATGGTTTACTGGTACTGATTTGTTTGATATGGTGTCTGATGTGAGATTCCATCCCATACCCAATACTTTTTGAGGTTTCAGTACAAGATATTCAGGATAATCTTTCTTGATTTGATTATTCAATGTTACATTATCAGAGGCCCATGATTGTAGTGGCACATTGGCTCCATGCAATTCCTTGTTGGCCTCTTGATATATTTGTAATAGAACAGTTGTACTGTTAACGGTCCCTTGAAAATTATTTACATATAGATTTTGACGGATTTCAGTCTTATAGGGACTGGATGATTATTGTAAATGAGTATCTAAAGTTGCTTGCAGCAGAAATGGGTTAGCTGTTGCTCTGAAGAGTACAGTGGAGAATCTATTAGTCACAATGGGACTATTTAGATCGTCTGGGTTCTCTACCTTTAGAAACTTAGTGAAGTCTCTATCTTCTTCCTGTAAGCCAAGTCTCAGAAAAACTTTACTATGTCTGTTGTATATGCATAATTGTTAAGCCTAAACCTCAACAGCATGTCATACAATTTCTGAGTTAGACTTGGACCTGTTTGCAAGCAGTCATTTAGACCGGTTGCTTGGGGTCCAGATTTAGAGCTACAATTAAAAACTATCCATAAAGGAGTTGTTTTTTATTCTCTCATCATAGCCATATGAGGTAAAAATGGCCTGTTTGCTTATTGTCGTGTTTTACGATTTCAATGAATTTATTCTGAAACTTTTGAACAATAATTTCATGGTAGAGTTATAATGTTCAGGCCTTTTTCTTAGCTTTGCTAACAGTGATTTACATTGACTATAAACCACATTATAGTTGGTTGGTAAGGTCTTATGGATAAGTTTCCAAGGTAACTTTACCCAATATTGCCCATCATGATACTGTACAGTTTCTAAGTACTGATCATATGAGCAGACATCATCAGGACTTGGTTGTTCAGGAATTATTCCTATTGCAACAAGTTCCCACAATTTATGTACAGATTATAATCCGTCATCAATAATGTGGGTGATATTAATTGGTGACTGTTCTTTGCCCAGTCATGTTAGAAGTACAGTTTCTGTATGGTGGGATTTATCAGGAGTTGAAGGTTCTAGATCTCGTATAGGTCCTGACATCAATAAGCCTCCTGCTGATTTGAGTAAATTCATACCCATTGATTTCTCTGATCCCAAAATGAATTGGTGATAGTAGTCTGCTCCTATCAGGGTTCCAATATCCCCTATGTGGTTGGAATCAGAGGATCTGTCAATTGGATTCCTTTTTCTGTTAGGATTTTAGTGGTGGCTTCCAGACCAGTCACTTGTAGGTCAGTAGGAACTTTCTCCACCATGATAGCTTTGACTGTTTTTTGGAACGTACCTAGACAGGCTTTACGTCATGATAGGTTTTAAGACCTGATTTGATCAAGAAACCTGATATGGATAAAGATACTTGATTTGAAGATTTAAGTTGTAAATCATCTGCCACATTTTTACTGATAAAGGTTCTCTGTGATCCTTGATCAAACAAGCCTCTTGTTTGAGTGCAAGCTCCTAGATTGCTTAAGTCCAGCTGTGCTGTGGGTAATGTGGCTGTGGTAATAGTCTTTGCTACTAACGCATTAACATCACTCTGTATCTTCCAGAATTGTACAGCTGATGAGGTATTATCATCTTTTTGGCATTGCCTGAGATGCAGGTTGATTATTGGTTGTCTTTGATCTGGATTGAGTGTTGATATCACCACAGAGTGCTGTGTGATGTACACTTTTATAACAGTACTGGCAAGTCTGCAATTGAGCGTTGCATTCATTCGAATCGTGCTTCTGCAGACACGAATGCATCTGTTCAGATATTTCACTCGACTGATTCGACTGGTACGGTCTACACGACTGCATCGATATATGGTATGTGCCTCCTAACACACTGAACATCTTGGTGCACTTGAAGCTCCTATTGTCTTATCTGCCTTGGAAGTTGGATTCCCTACAGTTTTATTAACTGTGAGTGATACTGAATATGAGCCACTTACACTGCATGTTGCAGTGTAAGCTGCAGCATGCAGTGTTAGCTGCAACAGGCAGTGTAAGCTGCAACAGGCAGTGTTAGCTGCAACAGGCAGTGTAAGCTGCAACAGGCAGTGTTAGCTGCAACAGGCAGTGTAAGCTGCAACAGGCAGTGTAAGCTGCAACAGGCAGTGTAACTTGCAACATGCAGTGTAAGCTGCAACAGGCAGTGTAACTTGCAACATGCAGTGTAAGCTGCAACAGGCAGTGTAAATTGCAACATGCAGTGTAAGCTGCAACAGGCAGTGTAAGCTGCAACAAGCAGTGTAACTTGCAACATGCAGTGTAAGCTGCAACAGGCAGTGTAACTTGCAACATGCAGTGTAAGCTGCATCAGGCAGTGTAAGCTGCAACAGGCAGTGTAACTTGCAACATGCAGTGTAAGCTGCATCAGGCAGTGTAAGCTGCAACAGGCAGTGTAACTTGCAACATGCAGTGTAAGCTGCAACAGGCAGTGTAACTTGCAACATGCAGTGTAAGCTGCAACAGGCAGTGTAAGCTGCAACAGGCAGTGTAACTTGCAACATGCAGTGTAAGCTGCAACAGGCAGTGTAACTTGCAACATGCAGTGTAAGCTGCAACAGACAGTGTAAGCTGCAACATGCAATGTAAGCTGCAACAGGCAGTGTAACTTGCAACAGGTAGTGTAAGCTGCAACAGGCAGTGTAAGCTGCAACAGGCAGTGTAAGCTGCAACAGGTAGTGTAAGCTGCAACAGGCAGTGTAAGCTGCAACATGCAGTGTAAGTTGCAACAGGTAGTGTAAGCTGCAACAGGCAGTGTTAGCTGCAACAGGTAGTGTAAGCTGCAGCAGGTAGTGTAAGCTGCAACATGCATTGTAAGCTGCAACAGGTAGTGTAAGATGCAACAGGCAGTGTAAGCTGCAACAGGCAGTGTAAGCTGCAACAGGTAGTGTAAGATGCAACAGGCAGTGTAAGCTGCAACAGGCAGTGTAAGCTGCAACAGGCAGTGTAAGCTGCAACAGGTAGTGTAAGCTGCAACAGGTAGTGTAAGCTGCAACAGGCAGTGTAAGCTGCAACATGCAGTGTAAGCTGCAACAGGCAGTGTAAACTGCAACAGGTAGTGTAAGCTGCAACAGGCAGTGTAAGCTCCAACAGGCAGTGTAAGCTGCAACAGGCAGTGTAAGCTCCAACAGGCAGTGTAAGCTGCAACATGCAGTGTAAGCTGCAACAGGCAGTGTAAGCTGCAACAGGTAGTGTAAGCTGCAACAGGCAGTGTAAGCTGCAACAGGCAGTGTAAGCTGCAACAGGCAGTGTAAGCTGCAACATGCAGTGTAAGCTGCAACAGGCAGTGTAAGATGCAACAGGCAGTGTAAGCTGCAACAGGCAGTGTAAGATGCAACAGGCAGTGTAAGCTGCAACAGGCAGTGTAAGCTGCAACAGGCAGTGTAAGCTGCAACAGGTAGTGTAAGCTGCAACATGCAGTGTAAGCTGCAACAGGCAGTGTAAGCTGCAACAGGCAGTGTAAGCTGCAACAGGCAGTGTAAGCTGCAACAGGTAGTGTAAGCTGCAACAGGCAGTGTAAGCTGCAACATGCAGTGTAAGCTGCAACAGGTAGTGTTAGCTGCAACAGGCAGTGTAAGCTGCAACAGGTAGTGTTAGCTGCAACAGGTAGTGTTAGCTGCAACAGGCAGTGTAAGCTGCAACAGGTAGTGTTAGCTGCAACAGGCAGTGTAAGTTGCAACATGCAGTGTAAGCTGCAACAGGCAGTGTAAGCTGCAACAGGTAGTGTAAGCTGCAACAGGCAGTGTAAGCTGCAACAGGTAGTGTTAGCTGCAACAGGTAGTGTTAGCTGCAACAGGCAGTGTAAGCTGCAACAGGTAGTGTTAGCTGCAACAGGTAGTGTTAGCTGCAACAGGCAGTGTAAGTTGCAACATGCAGTGTAAGCTGCAACAGGCAGTGTAAGCTGCAACAGGTAGTGTAAGCTGCAACAGGCAGTGTAAGCTGCAACAGGCAGTGTAAGCTGCAACAGGTAGTGTTAGCTGCAACAGGTAGTGTTAGCTGCAACAGGCAGTGTAAGCTGCAACAGGCAGTGTAAGCTGCAACAGGCAGTGTAAGCTGCAACAGGTAGTGTAAGCTGCAACAGGCAGTGTAAGCTGCAACAGGTAGTGTTAGCTGCAACGTGCAGTGTAAGCTGCAACAGGCAGTGTAAGCTGCAACAGGTAGTGTAAGCTGCAACAGGCAGTGTTAGCTGCAACAGGCAGTGTAAGCTGCAACAGGCAGTGTAAGCTGCAACAGGTAGTGTAAGCTGCAACAGGCAGTGTAAGCTGCAACAGGTAGTGTTAGCTGCAACAGGCAGTGTAAGCTGCAACAGGTAGTGTAAGCTGCAACAGGCAGTGTAAGCTGCAACATGCAGTGTAAGCTGCAACAGGCAGTGTAAGCTGCAACAGGCAGTGTTAGCTGCAACAGGTAGTGTAAGCTGCAACATGCAGTGTAAGCTGCAACAGGCAGTGTAAGCTGCAACAGGTAGTGTAAGCTGCAACATGCAGTGTAAGCCGCAACAGGTAGTGTAAGCTGCAACAGGTAGTGTAAGCTGCAACATGCAGTGTAAGCTGCAACAGGCAGTGTAAGCTGCAACAGGTAGTGTAAGCTGCAACATGCAGTGTAAGCTGCAACAGGTAGTGTAAGCTGCAACAGGTAGTGTTAGCTGCAACAGGCAGTGTAAGCTGCAACAGGTAGTGTTAGCTGCAACAGGTAGTGTTAGCTGCAACAGGCAGTGTAAGCTGCAACAGGCAGTGTAAGCTGCAACATGCAGTGTAAGCTGCAACAGGTAGTGTAAGCTGCAACAGGCAGTGTAAGCTGCAACAGGTAGTGTTAGCTGCAACAGGTAGTGTAAGCTGCAACAGGCAGTGTAAGCTGCAACAGGTAGTGTTAGCTGCAACAGGCAGTGTAGGCTGCAACAGGCAGTGTAAGCTGCAACAGGTAGTGTAAGCTGCAACAGGCAGTGTAAGCTGCAACAGGCAGTGTAAGCTGCAACAGGTAGTGTTAGCTGCAACATGCAGTGTAAGCTGCAACAGGCAGTGTAAGCTGCAACAGGTAGTGTAAGCTGCAACAGGCAGTGTTAGCTGCAACAGGCAGTGTAAGCTGCAACAGGCAGTGTAAGCTGCAACAGGTAGTGTTAGCTGCAACAGGCAGTGTAGGCTGCAACAGGCAGTGTAAGCTGCAACAGGTAGTGTAAGCTGCAACAGGTAGTGTAAGCTGCAACAGGCAGTGTAAGCTGCAACAGGCAGTGTAAGCTGCAACAGGTAGTGTAAGCTGCAACAGGCAGTGTAAGCTGCAACAGGCAGTGTAAGCTGCAACAGGTAGTGTAAGCTGCAACAGGCAGTGTAAGCTGCAACAGGTAGTGTTAGCTGCAACAGGCAGTGTAAGCTGCAACAGGCAGTGTAAGCTGCAACAGGCAGTGTAAGCTGCAACATGCAGTGTAAGCTGCAACATGCAGTGTAAGCTGCAACAGGCAGTGTAAGCTGCAACAGGCAGTGTTAGCTGCAACAGGTAGTGTAAGCTGCAACAGGTAGTGTAAGCTGCAACAGGCAGTGTAAGCTGCAACAGGTAGTGTTAGCTGCAACAGGCAGTGTAAGCTGCAACAGGTAGTGTAAGCTGCAACATGCAGTGTAAGCTGCAACAGGTAGTGTAAGCTGCAACAGGTAGTGTAAGCTGCAACAGGCAGTGTAAGCTGCAACATGCAGTGTAAGCTGCAACAGGTAGTGTAAGCTGCAACAGGCAGTGTAAGCTGCAACAGGTAGTGTACGCTGCAACAGGCAGTGTAAGCTGCAACAGGTAGTGTAAGCTGCAACAGGTAGTGTAAGCTGCAACATGCAGTGTAAGCTGCAACAGGTAGTGTAAAGCTTCAACAAGCAGTGTAAGCTGCAACAGGCAGGTAACAAGCAGTATAAGCTATACAACAGGCAGTGTAAGATGCAACAGGCAGTGTAAGCTGCAACAAGCAGTATAAGCTACAACAGGCATTATATGCTGCAACAGGCAGTGTAAGCTGCAACATGCAACTTCATCAGTATAAGCTATTCAGTCAATTTGTAATGTAGATATTTTAATGAGTTCTAGTTCTGTTACACTGTACCTGTTATTACATTCATTATTAGCTTAAGGATCTGCCCAAGATGCTATGTGTCTTAATGGCTTCGCAGGAACGTAACACTCGATAACTAATGTATGCTCCTTCCCAACCCAATGTTCCTTCTTGTAAATAAATATATGATGGGTAAAAACGCCTTGTATTGTTTGACCTCATCTGTGCTGACAGCATTTCTATCAACGTCAGTGACAATTGTCAGTGTGTCCAGCTGACAAGATGGTAAGGTCAACTATTAAGAATTATCATAAATAACAATCTCAACAAAATCACATCATTCTGGGAGGTGATTTCAATTTTGACCTGGGTCTTCAAAACAACCCTCAAGTTGACTATTTCCGTAACAGCATGCACTCCTGTATGCTAATCCCACAATCACCAAGCCCACCCGAGTCACTCAAACATCTGCCACTACCCTGGATCACTTATGGACTAATATAACAGCCTCTTACATCTAGGGTAATCTATGACAGAATACTGACCACTATCCTACCTTCCTCATAACAAACATGGACACAACACCACCAGAAACCAAGAAACTCTCATTCAGGCTACACAGTGAATCAGCTTTAGGCAATCTCTCTAATGCACTACACAATGCTAACTGGGAATCTGAATTTAATAATACACAGGATATAAACTCATTAACTAACCTCTTTCTCTCCAAAACTCTAAGCCTCTACAACACTCACTGTCCCCTCCTTACCAAACAAGTAACTGATAAAAGAAAAAATAACCCGTGGCTCACAAGTGGCATAATTAAATCAATCAACAAAAAACATGAATATGAAAAGAAATTTAGGATTGGCCTAGTTACAAAGGAAGTAGTTAAAAGGTACTCATCAGTGCTTACCAGTATCATAAGAAAAGATAAACTTTCATATTATGAGACTAGATTCAAAGAAGCAAAAGGCAACATGAAAAGCACATGGAATACCATCTCTAATATCCTAGGAACTAAACAACACTCCCACAACCAGATAACACTCTAAGGATGGCCTTACCCGTCATTTGATTTAGAAATGGCGAATGAATTTAATAGCTTCTTTTCATCGGTGGTGCTAACCTTGCCAGTAAAATCTCACAGACTCAGACACATATCAACACATATCTCTCAGGCAGCTATCCAAACTCTCTTCTCCTTTCACCAGTCAGCCCGACAGATGTTGTGTCCATCATACACTCACTAAAAACCAAAGCTGGGAACATCAGTGAAATCCCATCCATTGTATACAAGAGCGCCTCCCATGCCCTTGCGCCACCTATAGCTCTGCTGTTCAACAAATCCCTTGAGTGTCATACCTTCCCTGATATCCTTAAAAAAGCAAGAGTAACGCCAGTTCATAAAGGAGGTAATCCGGCAGACATAAACAATTATAGACCAATATCAAACCTACCCATACTATCAAAAATATTTGAAAAAATTATCTACAAACAGCTCTACTCCTATCTCGTAAAATTCGACATTCTTAGCCCCTGTCAGTTTGGCTTCCGCTCCCAAAAGAGTACCAACGATGCAATTATTAGTCTCCTTGATATAATTTACTCAGCCCTTGACAAAAATGAGTTTCCGATTGGACTCTTCATTGACCTGAGAAAGGCCTTTGATACTGTTAATCACAATTACCTCTTACGTAAACTCCATCATTATGGAATCCGAGGCCATGCACTGGACTATATCCAATCCTATCTTAGTGATAGACACCAATGTGTAGCCATCAATAATATAACCTCTCCCACTCTACCAATAACCGTTGGAGTGCCACAGGGCAGCATCTTGGGACCTCTCCTATTTCTTATATACATCAATGATCTGCCTAATGTCTCTAACATTCTGAAACCTATTTTGTTTGCTGATGATACTACCCTCATCTACTCTAACCCCAACCCACATACACTAAATAATGTTGTTAATAATGAACTAAAAAAAGTCCACTTATGGATGTCAACCAACAAACTAACACTTAACATAGAAAAGACCTACTACATCTTATTTGGAAGCAAATCTACAAATGCAATTCAGCTTCAGATAGACAATGTAAACATTAGCAATAAAAATGATGGAAAGTTTCTGGCCTATTCCTAGACAAGAGACTCAACTTCAGTACCCACATACAACACATAACTAAGAAAGTCTCTAAAACAGTTGGTATACTCTCCAAAATCAGATATTATGTACCTAACTCTGCTCTCATCTCTCTATATTATGCACTAATCTATCCCTATCTTAATTATGGTATCTGTGCATGGGGTTCAACCACTGCAAACCACCTCAAGTCCATCATCACCCAGCAAAAATCTGCTATCAGAATAATAACAAATTCTGCTTTCAGACAACACTCAGCCCCCTTGTTTAACTCCCTAAACATGCTAAACATAATCTCACTCCACAAATTCTCTTGTGTCAACTACATTTACAAAACCCTGTTCTTAAATGCAAATCCTGCTCTGAAACTCTCCCTGGACAGATGTAATAGGACCCATTATCACCACACCAGAAATAAATATCTCTTTGATATCCCCAGAGTCAAACTTAATCTGTGTAAACACTCTATGCAAATAAAGGGACCCAGTCTATGGAACTCACTCCCTATTGAATTGAAAAGCTGTCCAACTTTTGCGTCATTCAAAAACAATACTAAAAAGTACCTAATTTCATCTTCATAGTTTTTTACCTTTTGCTTTAAAATTGCACTGTATCTATTGCTACCCAATCTCCCAATCTTTATGTACCCAATCCGAACATCTTTACCATTGTGATCATTGCTGTCTTCTTATATGTGCTATCAATCTGCTGTATGGTGTCTATTAATCTTGTTTAAATTACCAATCAAGCTGTCAATGTAATCAATCAGAGCTTTAATATACCAATGTGCTTTAATATACTTACTAATCTCTCTCATCTCATTTTTTTCTTGCAATGTATTTGTTATCATTTTATTAATTCTGCTAGAATTTACCTACTTAAAATTATCTGTTAGATTAAGGACCTGCCCGAAACGCTGCGCGTACTAGTGGCTTTACAAGATTGTAAATACTATGCTATGTATTCTCACAAACCCAATGTACCTTCTTGTATATAAATAAATAAATAAATAAATAAATAAATAAATAAATAAATAAATAAATAAATAATGGACTTGAGTCGAGGACGGGTTGTTACAGGCTTCACCCACGTATCTTAAATACAAATAATCGCCAACAGAACCTAAACACCTAACCAATGCCTAATGCACTGAACTCTAATGTATAATATTCATTTATATATGAAAACTTTTTAACACTATTCGATAAAACCGATGAACGAGTCTTTGGGGACGGGAGGGGGTCGGCTGCCGCTTTAACAAGCAAGACCTGAAGACATGTTGCATTAATTTCAACCGTGCAGCTTTGGCTATGGAGCTGTGTTTCATGATTAGTAGCCACAGCTATTCGAGTACATTTGTGTTTCAAGCTTAATCATGACAGCCCTGGGAGTACAGTTCAAGATTAATGACCACAGTAAAGTATCGATACATTGTGAAAAGATTTGGATGTATTCACCATAAGACAACGCCACAAATTTCAACTATTTTTGTAGCCATATGTGGTTACAAAGGAGTTTAACCAGAGGGTCGTATTCTAAACGACCTAAAAAATACGGGTCGTATTGTAATTTGCCTGAAACGCTATGCGTATTAGTGGCTTAGGTATTTTATGTACTAGCTGTATCTGTAAATCCAAAATTATGTTTGTAACTCATCTTCAGTGTATGTACTTTTACCTGAATAAAAAATCTAAATCTAAATCTAAAGGAAATCAAACCTTGATTAGTCTTTTTGGCTTCAAATGGCCCTTAAAGGTCAATAAGGAAATCCCTGGAGCGGGGTAGGAGGATCGAACCAGCGTCCTTAGCCTCCTCAGAGTGCATGTCACCAATGACCCCCAGGACGATCGTACGATCACACCTTTTTGCTCCAAAGATTGTCTCAGATTGATCACGCTATTGTGGTGTCACTGTGTGAATACAATATTAGTATTTGCAAAGTAAATATTTACTGCATAAACTCTTGGGGTATCAGTGGGGTATGAGGAGGAACAGGCAAGAAATTTTGCTGCGAGTTGACTTCTAAGAACGGCTGGGTGCTGAAGAGCTTGGTAAAGATTTCCTTCTGATGGTGGAAAAATTGTTACTGTTGTCGGCTTATGGTGTCCTCTATATGGAGCTGCTCTTCCTCCATCTGAGGAAAGACGAATAATGAGAAACAGCTCCGAATCCGGGCCAGTATTTCATTAAGCATTTACACAACAAATGACGAAACCTGCACATCTTTCCCCAGTCATGCCAACTCTGCTTGAATTTTATGTAAATTCATTAGCTCTGAAGCACGATAACCATGGGTGGTGAAGTTTTGAAGCTCCTGGACACTAATATATATCAACAAGGCCGCCATCATTGAGAAAATATGTACAGATTTTTAAGGATGTGTAAACAGTTTTACGAATTCTGGCTCAGGTAAACAGTGTCTTTTTGACTCTCGAGGGCGGTACTTCGCTCACAAAAAGTAAGCTGTGAAACACAAGCAATTCACCAGCTAAAGCTCACTTGCGAGTACCATTAAAACTTGCAAGTATAAAACCAAGTTTTGCTTGGCCCTAATTATATTGCATGATAATGCTATTGCTCCACAAGCAAGAATATTTTGAGGGATCTATGTTTAATCCTTGTCTATCGAGGGACGGGTTAGAGCCTTGTCTATCGAGGGACGGGTTAGGGGACTGGCAGCTTAACCTTCAGGTGCAAGTCTGAGGATTAACAACACCTGCTGGTGTTGTAGGTTATAGAAGGGACGAAACAGGGCTACAAAGACGTAGCTGCAAAAGCTCAAGAGCAGTCAAAGCTGTTGAATAAACAAAGAAAAACAACAGTAAGAGACAATATGTTAAGGTGACACGAAAAAGTCTAATGGAACACAACCAAGAGGTGTGAAGAACTTTACTAGAGATTTCACAGTCTTAAAAAACACGGAAATCAAGGTTACGAGATTAAAATTGGTCAGAAGAAACAATGGATAACATTATTCACTGTGTGAGAGACTAAGAGAAAAAAATAATTACTAAATGCGACAGCTTCAGTTGAACCAGACATAAATAAGCCCATAGCTGATGAAGGAAAAAAAGAAAACTACGGGCTCACCATAGCCCGTGCTACTTGGAACTTCTTGTTCTAGGTAGCGAATCTTTAACAACAACATGATGAAGGAAGTTGCATAGGCACTTCGTCAACTGCTGACTAATAATTTCAATAAGAGATTCAAGACAGAAAATCTCCCAGAATTATAGAAAAAGGTTAATGTAGTTCTACTATTCTAAAAATGGGGCAAACTCAACTAAGGCACTAAATACTAATTAAATTAAAGACCGTTGTTACAAAACTTGTGCATCACACGTAAAGTACAGGAAAAAACCAGGCTGAGAATATTATAACAGTGAACCAATGTATAACCCGGAAATGTTATCCTCATGTACCTAGTAATCCTTGTTTCTTTATTGTATATTGTTATTATTGTGTATTATTCTAATCTGCTTTTGTGTCAAAATTTCTTCAATGTACCTGTAAACATTTTGTCAATTTTACTGTAATTATTCTACTTAAAATTATCTGTATCTGTGTGTGTGCAGTAAAGAAAAGCAGTAAAGTACCTGTAAACATATTTATAAATTTTACTGTTAATTTATCTAAAATTTTCTGTTAGTTTAAGGATTTGCCCGAAACGCTATGCATGCTAGTGGCTTTACAAGAATGTAATTCAACTTAATTTCTATATTCTCTGTTAACCCCCATTGTACCTTCTTGTATATAAATAAATAAATAAATAAATAAATAAATAAATAAATAAATAAATAAATAAATAAACAAACACTAGGAGAGGATACAACTTGTAATGAAAGAGTAGCGGGGATTTAGACAGGGAAAGTCATGCCCGAGAAAAGTTTATAAAGTTCTGAGATAGAGCTACTGAAATCCTGCAAGAAACTATACACTGCTGGGTGTGGTCAATGCCACGCGCGCGCACACACGCTGGGGTCTGGTAGCTAACTGGACAGCATGCGGGACTTGTAATCCTGTGACCCGGGTTCGATTCCCGGCGCCGGCAGACTCAAATGACAGAGCTTCTTTCACCCTGATGCCCCTGTTGCCTAGCAATAAATAGGTACCTGAGAATTAGACAGCTGTTACAGGCTGCTTCCTGGGGATGTGTGTATTTGTGTGTACGATAAATACATGTAGACATAAGAGAAAAAATAAATTAGTTAGAAAGGCGGGGTCCTAGAGCTAATAGCTCGATTCTGCAGGTACAAATAGTAAATACAAATAGTAAACACACACACACACACACACACACACACACACACACACACACACACACACACACACACACACACACACACACATACACACACACATACATTTCTGTCTGTGGTCAGTTCGTCACAAACTGCTGACCTTAATTGTTGACTGATCAAGACCCAAGCCAACAGGTCTTATGCTGCATCATTTAGTTACAGGTTATTATGCTCTTTCATTCTCCTCAGTTGCTAACCAAAGCAAAATAAAATTCTACATACATCCTCCATGAAAATTCAATTTGCAAAAGCATGCTAGCCAGGAATGCAAGCAATGCACATATAAAAACGCATTGAACGGAACAAAAACATATATATTTATGCCTTATGTATTTATACATATGTAATTTATATATTTTACCTTGGTAAACCGTGAAGTTTTGGTTGATCATTCAGTCGACATGCTCTTCAGCTGTAGATACAATTTGTGTTTAATTAAACTCTGAATTAAAGAAGTTAATATGAGGTGAAAAGCTAGGGTGACATGAGTTGTTGTGGGTGACATGAGGTGTTGACTGAGGGTGACATGAGTTGTTGTGGGTGACATGAGTTGTTGTGGGTGACAGAGGTGTTGTGGGTGACATGAGTTGTTGTGGGTGACAGGAGGTGTTGACTGAGGGTGACATGAGGTGATGAGGGGGATAAACACTATTACAAAATAAATTTAATCTCTCGAGCTTTACAACCGACATGACTATCACTATACACCTGACAGGCCCATCACTATACACCTGACAGGTCCATCACTATACACTTGACAAGCCCATCACTATACACCTGACAAGCCCATCACTATACACCTGACAAGCCCATCACTATACACCTGACAAGCCCATCACTATACACTTGACAAGCCCATCACTATACACTGACAAGCCCATCACTATACACCTGAGAGCGATGGCATCCTTGGTGTATCTAGCGCCCTCTGATTATTTCGCACTTTGATGGTGCTAATAGCCTTCCCGGTTTGGTGCCTCTTTTGATAATTACTTTACCTTTATCCTGCAAACATTAAACTGTCAGTGAGAGCTCTCCACATAAGCAAGTACAGTCAGCTATACAATGAATTGTCGCAAGAGTATCAACATTACAAAAATAATGCTGGAAAAATGGGATTTAAAATTCATATATCTATTTCTATATTATACACCCTGGATGTCTGTCAGTCGCGTCAGTTTGTCTGTCCAGGAATTGAGCTAGATGCTTGGGAGCTACTCTCATCCAACTTTGCACCGTGATTTCTTTGGGGTATGTGCACAACATAAGTGGGTTGGGACTGGTCCCAATTTTCTATAACTAGGAGAAGCTGGGTCCCATAGCGACTCATCCATGAAATCGGTGAGATTCTATAAATGGAAATCTGTCTGACCAAGATTGGAGGCCAGATGCTTAGGGCTAGTGTCACCCATTTTTCCAGGAATTGCTGTTAGGTATGTACCCAATATGGTGGGTCGGAATTAGCATCAAAGAAAAGTGCCACATGGTACTGCACCAATGCTGCCTTACAATGAATTTTCAATGTCATAGTAAATGAAAATAAAATATTTATTTTTGCTGTATATTGTAAAACATTAGACACTGATATCTGCAAAATTGAAAAAAACACTGTCATACTTTGTCTATACTTAACTATTGATGGGGTTGGCACCTGGGGGAGTGCAGCCTCTCTGAGGTGACCGCCTTGTTGGATGGTGGGAGTGTTTAGGCATGTAAGGTGTATATTATTAAGCATATG
>WNGS01166226.1:11443172-11457415 GCA_020271785.1 Procambarus virginalis | reverse complement strand
GATAATTTTTTCAAATATTTTTGATAGTATGGGTAAGTTGATATTGGTCTATAATTGTTTATGTCTGCCGGATTGCCTCTTTTATGAACTGGCGTTACTCTTGCTTTTTTAAGGATATCAGGGAAGGTATGACACTCAAGGGATTTGTTGAACAGCAGAGCTATAGGTGGCGCAAGGGCATGGGAGGCGCTCTTGTATACAATGGATGGGATTTCACTGATGTTCCCGGCTTTGGTTTTTAGTGAGTGTATGATGGACACAACATCTGCCGGGCTGACTGGTGAAAGGAGAAGAGAGTTTGGATAGCTGCTGAAAGATATGTGTTGATATGTGTCTGAGTCTGTGAGATTTTACTGGCAAGGTTAGCAGCAACTGATGAAAAGAAGCTATTAAATTCATTCGCCATTTCTAAATCAATGACGGGTAAGGCCATCCTTAGAGTGTTATCTGGTTGTGGGAGTGTTGTTTAGTTCCTAGGATATTAGAGATGGTATTCCATGTGCTTTTCATGTTGCCTTTGGCTTCTTTGAATCTAGTCTCATAATATGAAAGTTTATCTTTTCTTATGATACTGGTAAGCACTGATGAGTACCTTTTAACTACTTCCTTTGTAACTAGGCCAATCCTAAATTTCTTTTCATATTCATGTTTTTTGTTGATTGATTTAATTATGCCACTTGTGAGCCACGGGTTATTTTTTCTTTTATCAGTTACTTGTTTGGTAAGGAGGGGACACTGAGTGTTGTAGAGGCTTAGAGTTTTGGAGAGAAAGAGGTTAGTTAATGAGTTCATATCCTGTGTATTATTAAATTCAGATTCCCAGTTAGCATTGTGTAGTGCATTAGAGAGATTGCCTAAAGCTGATTCACTGTGTAGCCTGAATGAGAGTTTCTTGGTTTCTGGTGGTGTTGTGTCCATGTTTGCTATGAGGAAGGTAGGATAGTGGTCAGTTATTCTGTCATAGATTACCCTAGATGTAAGAGGAGCTGTTATATTAGTCCATAAGTGATCCAGGGTAGTGGCAGATGTTTGAGTGACTCGGGTGGGCTTGGTGATTGTGGGGATTAGCATACAGGAGTGCATGCTGTTACGGAAATAGTCAACTTGAGGGTTGTTTTGAAGACCCAGGTCAAAATTGAAATCACCTCCCAGAATGATGTGATTTTTGTTGAGATTGTTATTTATGATAAGATTCTTAATAGATGAAATTACCATCTTGTCAGCTGGAAACACTGACAATTGTCGCTGACGTTGATAAAAATGCTGTCAGCACAGATGAGGTCAAACAATACAAGGCGTTTTACCCATCATATATTTATTTACAAGAAGGAACATTGGGTTGGGAAGGAGCATACATTAGTTATCGAGTGTTACGTTCCTGCGAAGCCATTAAGACAAATAGCATCTCTGGGCAGATCCTTAAGCTAATAATGAATGTAATAACAGGTACAGTGTAACAGAACTAGAACTCATTAAAATATCTACATTACAAATTGACTGAATAGCGTATACTGATGAAGTTGCATGTTGCAGCTTACACTGCCTGTTGCAGCATATACTGCCTGTTGTAGCTTATACTGCTTGTTGCAGCTTACACTGCCTGTTGCATCTTACACTGCCTGTTGTATAGCTTATGCTGCCTGTTGCATCTTACACTGCCTGTTGTATAGCTTATGCTGCTTGTTACACTGCCTGTTGCAGCTTACACTGCTTGTTGAAGCTTACACTACCTGTTGCAGCTTACACTGCATGTTGCAGCTTACACTACCTGTTGCAGCTTACACTACCTGTTGCAGCTTACACTACCTGTTGCAGCTTACACTACCTGTTGCAGCTTACACTGCCTGTTGCATCTTACACTGCCTGTTGCAGCTTACACTGCCTGTTGCAGCTTACACTGCATGTTGCATCTTACACTGCCTGTTGCAGCTTACACTGCCTGTTGCAGCTTACACTGCATGTTGCATCTTACACTGCCTGTTGCAGCTTACACTGCATGTTGCAGCTTACACTGCATGTTGCAGCTTACACTGCCTGTTGCAGACACTACCTGTTGCAGCTTACACTACCTGTTGCAGCTTACACTGCCTGTTGCATCTTACACTGCCTGTTGCATCTTACACTGCCTGTTGCATCTTACACTGCCTGTTGCAGCTTACACTGCCTGTTGCAGCTTACACTGCCTGTTGCAGCTTACACTACCTGTTGCAGCTTACACTACCTGTTGCAGCTTACACTGCCTGTTGCAGCTTACACTGCCTGTTGCAGCTTACACTGCATGTTGCAGCTTACACTGCATGTTGCAGCTTACACTGCCTGTTGCAGCTTACACTGCATGTTGCAGCTTACACTGCCTGTTGCAGCTTACACTGCCTGTTGCAGCTTACACTGCCTGTTTCAGCTTACACTGCCTGTTGCAGCTTTCACTGCCTGTTGCAGCTTACACTGCCTGTTGCAGCTTACACTACCTGTTGCAGCTTACACTGCCTGTTGCAGCTTACACTGCCTGTTGCAGCTTACACTGCCTGTTGCAGCTTACACTGCCTGTTGCAGCTTACACTGCCTGTTGCAGCTTACACTGCCTGTTGCAGCTTACACTGCCTGTTGCAGCTTACACTGCCTGTTGCAGCTTACACTGCCTGTTGCAGCTTACACTGCCTGTTGCAGCTTACACTGCATGTTGCAGCTTACACTGCCTGTTGCAGCTTACACTGCCTGTTGCAGCTTACACTGCATGTTGCAGCTTACACTGCCTGTTGCAGCTTACACTGCCTGTTGCAGCTTACACTGCCTGTTGCAGCTTACACTGCCTGTTGCAGCTTACACTGCCTGTTGCAGCTTACACTGCCTGTTGCAGCTAACACTGCATGTTGCAGCTTACACTGCCTGTTGCAGCTTACACTACCTGTTGCAGCTAACACTACCTGTTGCAGCTTACACTGCCTGTTGCAGCTTACACTGCCTGTTGCAGCTTACACTGCCTGTTGCAGCTTACACTGCCTGTTGCAGCTTACACTGCCTGTTGCAGCTTACACTGCCTGTTGCAGCTTACACTGCATGTTGCAGCTTACACTGCCTGTTGCAGCTTACACTGCCTGTTGCAGCTTACACTGCATGTTGCAGCTTACACTGCCTGTTGCAGCTTACACTGCCTGTTGCAGCTTACACTGCTGTTGCAGCTTACACTGCCTGTTGCAGCTTACACTGCATGTTGCAGCTTACACTGCCTGTTGCAGCTTACACTGCATGTTGCAGCTTACACTGCCTGTTGCAGCTTACACTGTGTTGCAGCTAACACTGCCTGTTGCAGCTTACACTACCTGTTGCAGCTAACACTGCCTGTTGCAGCTTACACTGCCTGTTGCAGCTAACACTGCCTGTTGCAGCTTACACTGCCTGTTGCAGCTTACACTGCCTGTTGCAGCTTACACTGCATGTTGCAGCTTACACTGCCTGTTGCAGCTTACACTGCCTGTTGCAGCTTACACTGCATGTTGCAGCTAACACTGCCTGTTGCAGCTTACACTGCCTGTTGCAGCTTACACTGCCTGTTGCAGCTTACACTGCATGTTGCAGCTAACACTGCCTGTTGCAGCTTACACTGCCTGTTGCAGCTTACACTGCATGTTGCAGCTTACACTGCATGTTGCAGCTTACACTGCCTGTTGCAGCTTACACTGCATGTTGCAGCTAACACTGCCTGTTGCAGCTAACACTGCCTGTTGCAGCTTACACTGCCTGTTGCAGCTTACACTGCCTGTTGCAGCTTACACTGCCTGTTGCAGCTAACACTGCCTGTTGCAGCTTACACTGCCTGTTGCAGCTTACACTGCCTGTTGCAGCTTACACTGCCTGTTGCAGCTTACACTACCTGTTGCAGCTTACACTACCTGTTGCAGCTTACACTGCATGTTGCAGCTTACACTGCCTGTTGCAGCTTACACTACCTGTTGCAGCTTACACTGCCTGTTGCAGCTTACACTGCCTGTTGCAGCTTACACTGCCTGTTGCAGCTTACACTGCATGTTGCAGCTTACACTGCATGTTGCAGCTTACACTACCTGTTGCAGCTTACACTACCTGTTGCAGCTTACACTGCATGTTGCAGCTTACACTGCCTGTTGCAGCTTACACTGCCTGTTGCAGCTTACACTGCCTGTTGCAGCTTACACTGCCTGTTGCAGCTTACACTACCTGTTGCAGCTTACACTGCCTGTTGCAGCTTACACTGCATGTTGCAGCTTACACTGCCTGTTGCAGCTTACACTACCTGTTGCAGCTTACACTGCCTGTTGCAGCTTACACTACCTGTTGCAGCTTACACTGCCTGTTGCAGCTTACACTGCCTGTTGCAGCTTACACTGCCTGTTGCATCTTACACTGCCTGTTGCAGCTTACACTGCCTGTTGCAGCTTACACTGCCTGTTGCAGCTTACACTGCATGTTGCAGCTTACACTGCCTGTTGCAGCTTACACTGCCTGTTGCAGCTTACACTGCCTGTTGCAGCTTACACTGCCTGTTGCAGCTTACACTACCTGTTGCAGCTTACACTGCCTGTTGCATCTTACACTGCCTGTTGCAGCTTACACTGCATGTTGCAGCTTACACTGCCTGTTGCAGCTTACACTACCTGTTGCAGCTTACACTGCCTGTTGCATCTTACACTGCCTGTTGCAGCTTACACTGCCTGTTGCAGCTTACACTGCCTGTTGCAGCTTACACTGCCTGTTGCAGCTTACACTGCCTGTTGCAGCTTACACTGCCTGTTGCAGCTAACACTGCCTGTTGCAGCTTACACTGCCTGTTGCAGCTTACACTGCCTGTTGCAGCTTACACTGCCTGTTGCAGCTAACACTGCCTGTTGCAGCTTACACTGCCTGTTGCAGCTAACACTGCATGTTGCAGCTTACACTGCCTGTTGCAGCTTACACTGCATGTTGCAAGTTACACTGCCTGTTGCAGCTTACACTGCATGTTGCAGCTTACACTGCCTGTTGCAGCTTACACTGCATGTTGCAAGTTACACTGCCTGTTGCAGCTTACACTGCCTGTTGCAGCTTACACTGCATGTTGCAGCTACACTGCCTGTTGCAGCTTACACTGCCTGTTGCAGCTTACACTGCCTGTTGCAGCTTACACTGCCTGTTGCAGCTTACACTGCCTGTTGCAGCTTACACTGCATGTTGCAGTTACACTGCCTGTTGCAGCTTACACTGCATGTTGCAGTTACACTGCCTGTTGCAGCTTACACTGCATGTTGCAGTTACACTGCCTGTTGCAGCTTACACTGCATGTTGCAAGTTACACTGCCTGTTGCAGCTTACACTGCTGTTGCAGTTACACTGCCTGTTGCAGCTTACACTGCCTGTTGCAGCTTACACTGCCTGTTGCAGCTTACACTGCCTGTTGCAGCTAACACTGCCTGTTGCAGCTTACACTGCCTGTTGCAGCTAACACTGCATGTTGCAGCTTACACTGCAACATGCAGTGTAAGTGGCTCATATTCAGTATCACCCACAGTTAATAAAACTGTAGGGAATCCAACTTCCAAGGCAGATAAGACAATAGGAGCTTCAAGTGCACCAAGATGTTCAGTGTGTTAGGAGGCACATACCATATATCGATGCAGTCGTGTAGACCGTACCAGTCGAATCAGTCGAGTGAAATATCTGAACAGATGCATTCGTGTCTGCAGAAGCACGATTCGAATGAATGCAACGCTCAATTGCAGACTTGCCAGTACTGTTATAAAAGTGTACATCACACAGCACTCTGTGGTGATATCAACACTCAATCCAGATCAAAGACAACCAATAATCAACCTGCATCTCAGGCAATGCCAAAAAGATGATAATACCTCATCAGCTGTACAATTCTGGAAGATACAGAGTGATGTTAATGCGTTAGTAGCAAAGACTATTACCACAGCCACATTACCCACAGCACAGCTGGACTTAAGCAATCTAGGAGCTTGCACTCAAACAAGAGGCTTGTTTGATCAAGGATCACAGAGAACCTTTATCAGTAAAAATGTGGCAGATGATTTACAACTTAAATCTTCAAATCAAGTATCTTTATCCATATCAGGTTTCTTGACCAAATCAGGTCTTAAAACCTATCATGACGTAAAGCCTGTCTAGGTACGTTCCAAAAAACAGTCAAAGCTATCATGGTGGAGAAAGTTCCTACTGACCTACAAGTGACTGGTCTGGAAGCCACCACTAAAATCCTAACAGAAAAAGGAATCCAATTGACAGATCCTCTGATTCCAACCACATAGGGGATATTGGAACCCTGATAGGAGCAGACTACTATCACCAATTCATTTTGGGATCAGAGAAATCAATGGGTATGAATTTACTCAAATCAGCAGGAGGCTTATTGATGTCAGGACCTATACGAGATCTAGAACCTTCAACTCCTGATAAATCCACCATACAGAAACTGTACTTCTAACATGACTGGGCAAAGAACAGTCACCAATTAATATCACCCACATTATTGATGACGGATTATAATCTGTACATAAATTGTGGGAACTTGTTGCAATAGGAATAATTCCTGAACAACCAAGTCCTGATGATGTCTGCTCATATGATCAGTACTTAGAAACTGTACAGTATCATGATGGGCAATATTGGGTAAAGTTACCTTGGAAACTTATCCATAAGACCTTACCAACCAACTATAATGTGGTTTATAGTCAATGTAAATCACTGTTAGCAAAGCTAAGAAAAAGGCCTGAACATTATAACTCTACCATGAGATTATTGTTCAAAAGTTTCAGAATAAATTCATTGAAATCGTAAAACACGACAATAAGCAAACAGGCCATTTTTTACCTCATATGGCTGTGATGAGAGAATAAAAAACAACTCCTTTATGGATAGTTTTTAATTGTAGCTCTAAATCTGGACCCCAAGCAACCGGTCTAAATGACTGCTTGCAAACAGGTCCAAGTCTAACTCAGAAATTGTATGACATGCTGTTGAGGTTTAGGCTTAACAATTATGCATATACAACAGACATAGTAAAGTTTTTCTGAGACTTGGCTTACAGGAAGAAGATAGAGACTTCACTAAGTTTCTAAAGGTAGAGAACCCAGACGATCTAAATAGTCCCATTGTGACTAATAGATTCTCCACTGTACTCTTCAGAGCAACAGCTAACCCATTTCTGCTGCAAGCAACTTTAGATACTCATCTACAATAATCATCCAGTCCCTATAAGACTGAAATCCGTCAAAATCTATATGTAAATAATTTTCAAGGGACCGTTAACAGTACAACTGTTCTATTACAAATATATCAAGAGGCCAACAAGGAATTGCATGGAGCCAATGTGCCACTACAATCATGGGCCTCTGATAATGTAACATTGAATAATCAAATCAAGAAAGATTATCCTGAATATCTTGTACTGAAACCTCAAAAAGTATTGGGTATGGGATGGAATCTCACATCAGACACCATATCAAACAAATCAGTACCAGTAAACCATTGTATTGCTATAAGGGGGATTTGCTTTCACAGGTTAGCAAAATATTCAACCCACTTGGTTTATTAAACCCTTTAATAATCAAATGGCATTTATTGGTGCAAGAAGCTTGGAAGACAAAAGGTAGTTGGGCTGACCCACTACCACCCCAGTTACAAAAAGCATGGATGGAAATGGCTCAAGAACAAACTTTAGTCGAGCAAATAATCTTTCCAAGACACGTAGTCGAGGAAAATGTTGAAATAACACTACTTGTATTCGCAGACTCGTCAGCCAGAGCTTTCAGAGCTTGTGCTTACTGGATGACTTCCCATCGATCATATCTAATCAACTCTAAGGCCAGAGTCGCTCCATTAAAGAAGAGGCCTTTGCCTCAGAAGGAATTCACTGTATTGCTAAATGGCACATGCTTAGCACTGCAAATAAAACAAGTCTTGTCTACCATGATCATCAAAGATGTTATTATATGGTCTGACAATGAAGCTATTTTGCAATGGGTACGGAACGACAGCTGTCTGACACCATATGTAAGAAATCGCGTCTCAGAAATTAAGGAAATTTTTGGAGGCTTTCAATTGTTGCATATACCAACAAAAGATAATCCATCTGATCTCATATCATGAGGGATGATGTTTAAACAGTTTGCAAAGGCAGATGTTTTGCTTCATGGGCCTCGATGGTTAATGAATGGTAGTTGGCCGGAACAAAAGTCACACGTCATCATGACAAACTATAACTACCACCAGGCAGCAAGCTCACAGATCCGTCTTGGATTGTACTCGTCACTCCTCACTTATCAAATTAATAAAAGTAACACAAAACATGTTTCGTTACCTCATGAAAAGGGGGTATAAAATATATCCTTCCAGAAGCACTTATCTATTGCGTAAGACAAGCCCAGAGAGAAAATTATGGGAATGACTGAAAATCTTCCTCATTAGTTAAAACACAATCTCGGTTTGTGGATAGACCAAGATAATCATAATATACTGCGTTGTGGAGGAACACTGAAACACGCAGATATCAATCTAGATACTGTGCATCCATGGCTTTTACCAAAGAATCATTGGATCACATGGTTGATTTGTGTTACATACACATAAACATATCATCAAACATGGAGGAGTGTTAGACACACTCACACATCTCAGACAGCAGTACTGGATTCCATAGGGAAGACAGTCAGTCAAATCAATCTTGAAAAAATGCATGATATGCCGAAGGTACGAAGCAAGAACATGCTCGTATCCAGGGCCACCAACACTACCAAAGAAACAAGTGGTCCATCTACATCCTTTCGAGATGTCAGGAGTATATTATACAGGAGCCATAAATCTAACAGGGACTGCAGATAAACGACCTATTAAGGCATACATCTGTCTCTTCACCTGTGCTACCACCAGAGCAGTACATCTAGAGGTATCACCCAATATGACTGCACAATCATTTATCCAGGCTTTCCGCAGATTTGCAGCACGCTGATCATGTCCTAAGCTGATGATTTCAGATGATGGAGCTAATTTGGTAGCTGGAGAAGCATGTCTGCAGGAAATATGTTCCCATCCTGCAGTTACTTCCACACTGGATCAACATCACTGCAGATATAAATTTATCCCTCCAAGAGCTCCATAGTGTCATGTTCACAGAAAATGGTACCATCCGTTTTCTATGTGCGGCGGCTGGACGCCACTAGAGGAAGGTAAACAAAGCATACAGGACGCTGCCAGCTTGGGAGCTACTCTAGTCATGTAATCGTTTAAGTATTAAAGTCAGTAACCAGGAATGACTTTACATCAACCTTACTACCAAGACTATCTCAGCTATACACAGACACCACACTGGCGACGAGGATGAACTGGGAACGCAGGTATTTTGTTCAACAAAACACAAGGAAGGAGCATGCTGTCTCGCCCAGAGGAGGAAGGAGAAGCTGTCTGTGAGCACCATACCCGATGCTGTATGCAACCCCATGCTGTGTGCTGACTGTTGCTGTGTGCTGATCGTTGCTGTGTGCTGGCCGTTGCTGTGTGCTGGCCAATGCTGTGTGCTACCCAAGCTGTGCTGATTGTTGCTGTGAGAGAGGAATCTGCCGACGCTGTGTACGAAACGACGCTTTGATGCAGTGTACAAAACCCGATGTTTTGGTTACGAAACGACGCTCCGTGCTACAAAATTCTTCACGCTGTGAACCAACTGCTGCCAACTGCTGCCAACTGCTGCCAACTGCTGTGCCAACTGCTACCAACTGCTGTACCAACTGCTGACAACTGCTGTACCAACTGCTAACAACTGCTGTGTTGCTGTGAGTAGGAACAACACATGTACACAAGGGCTAGGTAAGAAGTCAGTTGCTGCTGTGTTGTGCACTGTTGTGAACTTTTGCATTAAAATGCTTGTGTGCTTTGCAAAATTAAAGTAATTACAGTGAATTCTTGAATAACATATACAGTGCAGTAAGTGTTATATATTCTGAGGAACATTTTAAGTGATAAGTTTAAATTTATTCAGTAAAAATGGCAAATATACCTCAGTTTCCTGCATTTGATCCTGACTGTGACCAGACAAACCTGTCACAGAGGTGGGTCAAATGGCTTAAAAGGTTTGAAAATTTGTTGATAGTTTCTGACATCAAAAGTGCTGAAAGAAAGCGTGCCTTTCTGCTTCATTATGCAGGTGATAGAGTTTGTGACATCTTTGATACACTGAAAGATACTGGTGGTGCCAAAGATTATGACACTGCCAAGGCCAAATTAACTGAGCATTTCAAACCAAGGCAAAATACTGCTATGGAAATTATGCATTTCAGGAGAGCAAAACAACTCTCTAATGAAACTGTTGATCAATACCATACACGTCTGCAGGGTTTAGCAACCCATTGTGAGTTTGCTGATGTTGACAAAGAAATCAAACAGCAAATAATTGAAACATGCACATCTACACGTCTTCGTCGAAGAGCTCTAGAACTTGTTGATGATGAAAGTTCTCTTACCAAGATACTGGATATGGCTCGTCGAATGGAAGATGCTGCACGTGATGCTCGTGCCATGGAGTGCAGTGCCAACAACGGTTCTGCCACTGTTACTAACAGTCATGAAGTATGTAAGGTTCAGGGAGTACACCATGATCATAGAAGATATCATGCCAAACCTAACATTAAATTGAGCCGAGAACCACATCACAACTGGAGTCATGGAACAAGACTCAAGCAGTCACAACGACTCACATCAGAGGTTGTCAATAATAAATGTTACAATTGTGGAGGAGACTACCCACACCAAGATAATGTTTGTCCTGCACAAGGTAAGAAGTGCTATGAGTGTAGAAAACTAAATCATTTTGGTGCTATGTGTCGTTCCGCACTAAAGAAACCACAATCAATAAATAAAAGCAATGTACGAGGATCAAGTCATAGGAGTCGAGGTGGCAAACACAATATTGCACCTCAAATCAAGAATGTTAATAATATACAAGACAACATTTCATTACAACCAGTCTCAGATGACAGTGAATGTGATTATATTTATGGAGTACAATCAATCACAAAATGGAATGATCTTCCAAACAACCCAGAGACTATAGTATACATTGCTGGCATTTGTCTCAAAATTCTCATTGACACTGGATCAAACATTGACACCATTGCTGAGTGCCACTATGAAAAATTTAAAAAACAGTTACCAAAGCTTGAAAACTATAATGGCAAAGCCACTGCCTATGCTTCAAAGGTAGCCTTACCAGTGATTGGAACTTTCACTGCAGAGATTAAGTCAAAGAATGCAATGCTCATTACTACATTCCATGTTGTTAGGAATGCAAAGGAGTCTTTACTCAGTTACAAGACTTCAACCAAATTGGGGCTACTTCAGCTTTCTAATGCTGTAGCAGTGGAATCTGCAAACAATGTTGATGCTATTGTTGCTGAATTTTCTGATCGGTTTAAATCCATAGGTTGTTATACTGATAGCAAGGTACATCTGCATATCAACCCAGATGTAATTCCAGTTGCCCAACCACATCGCCGACAACCATTCCATACTCGCAAGAAAGTCGATGCCGAACTGGATAGGCTGATAGAACTAGATATCATTGAACCGGTAACAGGCCCAACACCATGGGTAAGCCCAATTGTCACTCCACCAAAGCCGAAGAATCCAGATGAGATACGCATTTGTGTAGACATGCGTGTTCCCAACAAGGCAATAATGCGTGAACGCCATCCTACACCCACTGTAGATGATATGATTTACCGCTTGAATGGTGCAACTGTATTCAGCAAGTTAGATTTAAACAAGGGCTATCATCAGCTTGAACTTGATGATGAGAGTCGATTCATCACAACGTTTACGACACATCGAGGTCTGTATAGGTACAAGCGCCTGAGTTTTGGTATTAACAGTGCTGCTGAAGTATTCCAGCACATCATCAGCCAGGTATTGCAAGATATACCTAATGCTGACAACATGTCTGATGACATCATTGTTTATGGCCGTACCCAAGCTGAACACGACAAAGCTCTTCGTGCAACATTGCAACGCTTACGAGAAAAGAATTTGACGCTAAGCCGAGCAAAGTGTGAGTTCAATCAACATAAAATTGAATTCTTTGGACATGTACTTAGTGACAAAGGTCTGTCTCCAGATCCTAAGAAAGTTGCAGATATCAAGAATGCTGCACCTCCTTCAACATCCACTGAAGTACATAGTTTTCTGGGAATGGCAAACTACTGTTCTCGCTTCATTCCAGATTTTGCTACCATTACGAAGCCTCTACGTGAGCTCCTGAAGAAAAATGCATCATGGTACTGGAGCGATGTCGAGCAAAATGCATTTGATGCTGTGAAAGATGCACTAGTAGAAAATGCGACTGCTGCATACTTTGATCCATCAATGGACACTGAGTTAACGGTGGATGCTAGTCCTGTTGGTTTAGGTGCTGTGTTAGCCCAACACAAACCTGGTCAACCAGATTCCAGAGTAGTAATTGCCTACGCCAGCCGTTCTCTCACAGATGTTGAGCAACGATACAGTCAGACAGAGAAGGAAGCTCTTGCTCTTGTATGGGGCTGTGAACACTTCAATGTGTATCTGCTTGGTGCACCCTTTACCACGATAGTCACTGACCACAAACCGTTGGAGACCATCTTCAATAATCCAAAGTCCAAACCACCAGCTCGCATTGAGAGATGGGCTCTTCGTCTGCAACCATACAACTTTACGGTGAAATACAAGCCGGTGCAGGCAATCCCGCTGATTACATCAGTCGACATCCTGCCAACAGTTTCACCATCACCAAGCATCAGCAAGTTGCCGAGGAATATGTACACTCTGTAACCTGTGATGCAGTCCCTAAGGCTCTCACTCTTGATGAAATCCGTACTGCAACCCTAGAGGACCCAACTCTGCAAGCAACAGTGGATGCATTGACTAAGAAAAAGTTTCCACGCATCCCACCCTCAGGAGTTGACCAAGATGCATTCAAAGCACTTGAACGCATCCAGACAGAATTAAGTGTTACGCAACAACGCGACACCGTGCTGCGAGGTACTCGTATCGTCATTCCAGCTGTTCTCCAGCAACGTGCTCTGAAGCTTGCACATCAAGGACACCAAGGTCTTGTAAGGACCAAACAGCTGCTACGAGAAAAGGTGTGGTTTCCTGGCATTGATCGTCAAGCTAAGGACATGCATGATGCCTGTGTCCCTTGCCAAGCTGCAGTGGATACTTCAAGACCAACACCTCTACAACCTTCACCACTACCTGCTGCACCATGGATGGAAGTATCGATGGATTTCTGTGGACCGCTACCAACTGGAGAGTACTTGATGGTAGTCATTGATGATCACTCACGTTATCCAGAAGTAGAAATCATCACTTCCACATCTGCAAAGGCTGTCATCCCGAAACTCGACAAGATCTTTTCAAACTTTGGCATTCCTGAAGTTGTCAAGACGGACAATGGACCGCCATTTAATGGACAAGACTTTGTCAACTTTGCTGAGCATATTGGATTCAAACACCGCCGTGTGATGCCACTACATCCTCAAGCAAATGGAGAAGTAGAGAGATTCATGCAACCTCTCATGAAAGCTGTACGCTGTGCTCATGCCGAAGGACGATCCTGGAAACAAGCTATGTATGCTTTTCTCAGGAACTACCGTGCAACACCGCATGGAACACTGGGCAAGTCGCCTGGCGAACTTTTATTTGGACGTCCTATGAGAATCGCACTACCTGTCATGCCAGCCAAGGTAACGGATAAACGTCTCGCTCAGAAGGATGCACTAGCCAAGGGCAAAATGAAAATTGCTCATGATCAACGTGCAAAGGAACAATTCATAAAGGTTGGAGATACTGTTCTCGTTAAAAAGAAAAAAGAGGGAAAGTTAGATATGCCGTATGATACAAAACCATATAAAGTGATTAGTGTAAAAGGAACTATGGTAACAGCGAGTAATAGAGATCATAGTATAACACGTAATATGGCTTATTTCAAAGTGATTCCAACTAGTGTAGAAAATGATGAAGTGCAAAGTCGTGCAAAGAAAAAGAAAAATGAGTTATAACTCGATAAACAATTCATCGAGGGATATTCTTGTACTTAAGGACTCTCGTCCAAAACGTCATGTTAAACGCCCTACACGATATGATGATTAATTGTGTTCCTATGTAATGCAAAGTATTTACTTGTTATGCTGAACTAAATTTAATATTGTTTGAATAATGCAGATCTCTCATTCAATATTTTG
>WNGS01166226.1:11389905-11400460 GCA_020271785.1 Procambarus virginalis | reverse complement strand
CCGCCGGCACTCGGATGGTAATCTTGGGCATAGCATTTTATCAAATCACCTCATTTTTTGGAGCAACACGTGAGGAACACAAATGCGAACAAGCCTGAATGGTCGCCAGGACTATATGCAACTGAAAACTCACACCCCAGAAGTGACTCGAACCCATACTGCCAGGAGCAATGCAACTGGTATGTACAGGGACGCCTTAATCCACTTGACCATCATGACCGGACATAAGAAAGTGATAGCTGAAGCTATTTGAACCACTTCCCCGCCGGCACTCGGATGGTAATCTTGGGCATAGCATTTTATCAAATCACCTCATTTTTGGAGCAACACGTGAGGAACACAAATGTGAACAAGCCTAAATGGTCATCAGGACTATATGCAGCTGAAAACTCACACCCCAGAAGTGACTCGAACCCATACTGCCAGGAGGAATGCAACTGGTATGTACAGGGACGCCTTAATCCGCTTGACCATCACGACCGGACATAAGGAAGTGATAGCATCTAGTCGTGATGGTCAAGCGGATTAAGGCGTCCCTGTACATACCAGTTGCATCGCTCCTGGCAGTATGGGTTCGAGTCACTTCTGGGGTGTGAGTTTTCAGTTATATATATATATATATATATATATATATATATATATATATATATATATATATATATATACATATATATATATATATATATATTTATATATATATATATATATACATATATATATATATATATATATATATATATATATATATATATATATATATATATATATATATATATATATATATATATATATATGACTGTCCATAGGTAATTGGACCATTTATGGGGAAAATATGGAGGAGTGTACTTCTACCACAGTCGACCAACTTAATATTTTTCATCAACCGGCAAGAATATTTGCAGCTGGATTTAGCAATTCTGGGAAAACTAGTCTGGTGGTAAATTTGTGTGTTAAATGCCACGGGAAATTCTAAAAAAGTTATAGTGTCTACTGCAAATAATACTGGACCTCCTCTTTCAAACAACCCAATTCTGCGAAACAAGGTTACACTCTCCCAAGGACTGATTAACCCTTTAGAGTATAAGAATCCTTTTTCAAATGAGTCAGCTTTGTATATAATTGGTGACTTATACCTGGAAGCCATACAGAGTCCAATTATAGCCAATATCTTCACCCGAGGGAGACACAATAATATTTCTGTAATTCTAAGTTGTCAAAATTTGTTTCCCCAGGAGAAATGTGCTAGGGCAATAACTGAATTGTACCCATTATATATTAATGAAGCAGAGAGACATAACCCAACTTGAAATTTTAAGCAGGCGAAAATATTTTAATATGGGCGAAAAACTATTAATAATTTTGTTGAAATATACAGTCGGGCAATATCTCATAGTGACTATGGCTATTTATTGGTCGATCTGACAGTTCCTGAGACATTACAACTACGAACGAGCATTGTCAATGAAGACCGGTGTGAAATTGTTTATCAAATGTGAAAAAAAATGCCTTTAACGACGCAGAAACGGTCAATTCTTACCACCATCTATAATGACATTTTTATCTTGGGTGGTTTCACAGGATCAATTCCAAAAATTGTATAAGGCCGCCAGACTTAAAGACACCAGCATCAGTATTGCAGATGTGCGGGAATTTCTCCGTGGGGAGCGATCTTATACCTTACATAGAAGAAATTTAGTTAGGTTTCCTCGGCAGAAAATATTAGCTCCTAAGCCCCGCACCATAACTGCCTGTGATTTGGGAGACTTTTGTAGTTTACAAAAATACAATAGTGGTGTTAAATATATTTTGATTTGTGTCGATGTTTATTCTCGCCTAATGCAGACACAAACTTTAAAAACAAAAAATTCAACTGATGTGGTAGCTGCTCTAAAGAAAATGTTAGAGGAAACCTCTCAGTTTCACGGGGTAAGACGAATATTCACCGACCGAGGTAGAGAATTTTACAACAGGACAGTTCAAAATTATTTGAATAAGAAAAATATTAAATTATATAGTGTATTTTAGGAAATGAAATCTAGTATAATGGAGCGTGCCATCAAAACTTTAAAACATAAACTGTATCATTATATAACCCAAGCTAATTCATTACGATACATTCACATCCTCCCAAAAGTCGTGGACGTGTACAACCACACTTTCCACAGAATATTAAAAAAATACCCCACATGCCAATCATAAGTTGCAAAACATTGAAGATATTCGAAGACAGTTTAAGGTCATGTATTTAAACAATGACTACCCCTTAACCCCCATCAGTCCACAACTGCAGGTTGGGCAATATGTGCGACTGGCAAAGCGAAGGAATATATTTCACAAGGGCTTTTGGAGCCAAAATACAGAAGAAATATTTCAAGTCTCATATCGACAGAACACAAACAATCCCAACCTATAAAATCAAAGATTTAACCAACGAGCCAATCAGTGATATGTTTTATGAACAAGAATTGATTCCAACATCCCTTCCAGACTATTTTCCCATAACGATATTACAGTCTAGGAAGACACCGAAGGGACACAGAGAATATTTCGTCAAGTGGAGAGGGTACCCAGAATCTAGCAATTGCTGGATAAAAGCTCAAGACATCGTCAAATTTAAAAAAAAATGACAGTTCATCCGGACTCTCTGGTAGAGAAACACCATCAACTGTTATTTTTATTAAACAATTTATCGCCCAAGAAGCGGAATAAACTAATCAAGGCTTTAAAACGACAGGAAATTGAATCAATTTGTGCAATTTTTGCCAATTTTCTGAAACAAAATATCCCAATTCAACCTCAGATAATTAATGGACTACAAAGGTATCAGAATGACATTTGTTCTGTAGCACGTAGGAAAACTCCTCTCTACAAAAAGAAAAACATTCTAACCTCTAGGCGAGGTGGAGCTATATTGGCAGCTCTGTTACCTTTGGCTGTATCGTTAATTTCCTCTCTAATAAAGTAATTACGCAAGAAGAGAAAAAAAATGGTGAAAGAATATTGCCTACTTCCACGAGCCGTCGCTGAAAAATATTTTTTAATAAAAACGAGAGTACTCCGTCGCCTCTTAATGAGGTGGCTCCACCCTCTTCCACCAGTGGTAGAGGTGGAAGTAAGTCCTTCTCTTTAAAAAACGAAAGCAAATGGGACAATTCGGCTAATAATGTTGGTGGTAGCTGTAAGGACCTTGGTGGTGACTCTAGCAGTGGTGATGATGGAGTGGCCACTCCCCCCCTCACCCCCAGCAGCAACAACAACAATATATATATATATATATATATATATATATATATATATATATATATATATATATATATATATATATATATATATATATATATATATATATATATGTATATATATATATATATATATATATATATATATATATATATATATATATATATATATATATATATATAGATGGCAGAATCTGATATATATTTATATACAATGGGGCCTCGATTTACGATGCTAATCCGTTCCCAGAGATGGATCGTATGTCGAAATATCGGAAGTCGAAGCGAATTTTCCCATAAGAAATAAAGGGATTTGAATTAATCCGTTCCCCACCCTCCAAAATATTAACATAAAAATACATTTTATACTGAATACAATGTTTTTTCTAACTACAATACAATACCAAAACTTCACTTACTTTATGGAGGGATTTCGATGGCGTATGGAAGATGGTGATGAGGGGGGAGGAGGAGAGTTGTTACTGTTTGGAAGGGGAGTCCCCTTCCATTATCACATCAGGCAGTGATGTTTTCTTTGGGGTACTCTCTCTCCTACGTTTTGCCTGAATACCACTAGGACCTGGTTGTGGTTCAGTGCTTGTTTGTCTCACTACAAATTTATCAAGAGACATTTGTTTTTCTATTCGATTTAACATTTGTCTGTAATGATGCATCACTTTAGCACCCATAATGTCCTTTTTCTTAACCAGTATGGTGGATATCGTTGACTGAGATTTGTTGTACTGCCTAGCCAGTTCACCGACCCGCACACCGTCTTCATATTTACGAATGATCTCTTGTTTCTGCTCTATGGTCATTCTTACATGGGATCTCATATGTTGAGCCTTACCACTGACTTTCTTGGGACTCATGGCGCGATAGAAAATAATTACTTTAATGTTCAAAATGCAAAAAATCACCACAAAAGCGGAATTTCTTATAGGCGCGATCGTCACTAAGCGGGTAGCAGTAGTAAACTGAGGCAGGTCGGACCGCGTGACCGGGAACCACGCGCTCGGCCGACCCGAACGTGTACCAATAAATATCGGATGTCGAGTCGCATTTTTTGATGAAATTTATATCGGAACTCGAAATTATCGTAAGTAGGGGCAATCGTATGTCGAGGTGCCACTGTATATATATATATATATATATATATATATATATATATATATATATATATATATATATATATATATATATATATATATATATATATATATATTCCATTCTACCGCCCGAGATGCGGGTAGCTGTTGCTGGGCCCACTCACCACAAAGCCACCACCACTCCCCAAAACCCAAGTCTGGACAACTTAATAAATGTAAATTTTAAAATAGAGGAAATTCCACACATCAAAACATTATTGAACATGTTTGAACAAAACAGCCAACAGGTGATATGGGATAGTCGCGGGAATTTATTAAAGCCTGTGCAAAATTTAAATATTTAAGATATAATTAAAACTTTAGCCTTTACTAAGGACAATTTAGGATGGCTGACAAGACAGATGTAAGGATTTTACTGAAGGTGGCCGGCATAGACCCGTCCTTTATACGTAATTATCGCGCCAGAGCACAGTTAAAAGGGGGGAGGGGTATCCATAGGAGACCCCATTGGGAACTGTATTGAAAAAGCTATATGAACCATATCTTAAACGTCATTATATTCAGTTGTGTATCCACCATGGAGCGAGCTTCTTCTCCCCCTCCAGTGGTAGAGGAGGAAGAAAAATCGCCCCTATTGAAGCGTTTGGTTGCTACTAATCGTTACTACAAGTTTGTCGAACACAAAAGTAGATTGATATATGCCTTATGGGGTTGTTATGACCGTCTGTGTTGAGTGCTCCCCCAGAACGGTTTCTTAAGTCATTTGGTGAAACGGTGAAAAGTTATGAAGAGTATTCATCTTAGGAGATCCAGACAGAGATTTGGCAGATGGAAAAATTAACCTTCCAACATCGGGACATGATTACAGTGTTTGAGTCTGGTCGGAGTGTCTATGGGCTAATAAAGTGACCTCTACCCCACACCCCTACACCCCTCTCCCCCCAGGTGGGCCACAGGTGTATTTAAAGGTCCCCCACCGCCACTCCTGGAACTCTATACTACAGTTGTCGACAAGCTCCTCACAGCCACCTTCTCGCCATGTCGCTGGCGAGTATCAAGACCTTGGGGACGATATCACTGACTCCCATACCTTTGGGGTAGGTGACGTCATCGTCTATGAGTTACCGGCTGCCGTTGTGTGTCCCTATGGGCTCGCATCTGTGATCTGGAAAACCTATCCTTATGCCCGTGTGGAACGTGTTGGACTGGGTAGTGTCAATAGGGCAATAATCCGTTGTCGGGCTACCCCAGGGGACATTGATGTGAAGATAGCCCCACTCCTCTCTGACGGGCAAGATCTCATAGAGGAGCCTGTCGTTTTCTTCAGACCTACATTTGTGGGGTTGTTTTCTGCATTCGGGGCAGGAGCCCCCTTCGAGTCAAACCCAATAGCCCAGGAACAAGTGCAGACTTCCGCCGACACACACTACGTTACTAACGTCACCATGGATACAGCCAAAAATCGCCGATATTGGTTCAAGATGACCCTAACAAAGGTGGGCAATCTAATGGTGAGAACCCCAACCATGTCTAGGCTAGTGGTACCCCACGGCTTAGGGGCTTCCCGCAATGGTGTGGACAACTGGCACAAGTGGTACCACCCCAAGAAGCTCTTCTCGTTCTAAACCTCCAGCACCGCCAGCCACATCCAGGAAAAAGAGACACCTACAGGAATACGCTTCCAGCTCCACCTCCACCACCCCTCCACCCCCCCCCCCACAGCATCAACCTCAGTCAAACGACGGATTGAACCTCTCCTCGACTTCGAAACGGAGGCGAATCGCCATATCGACTCTATCCTCGATGGTGAGTCACAGGAAATATTCCTGTTATCCTCCCTTCCGAAAAAACAACGAAAGCTGTAACCACCTCCCCAGGAAAGAAGTTGTGGTAGTGGCACCAGCAACAGCAGCAGCAGCAGCAGTGGCAGCGACGGTAGCTCAGGCGGAAGCAGCAGTGGCGGTAGCAGCAGCAGCAGCCAGCACCAGTAGTAGTAGTAGTGGTAGTAGTAGTAGCTGTGGATGTGGTTCTTCACTATTCTTAAAAAAAAGGTGATTTGATGAGGGAATCTTCACATGTTGTAGTTCTTTAAGTAGTTTAATAAAATAAAATATAAGTAATGTTGTATATTTTCCCCATCTTACAAAAACCCCTCCCCTGTATATTGCCCAATCAGTACATAACGGGACAATGGGGGAAGAACATTACATATATCTTTCCAGTCTCGATCAAGGAGATATATACAAGAACATGAGTTCAGCACTTACAAACACCATCCCCACACTACATTTAAACCCTTCCATAAAACATGATGTGGCTTTAGTCAACATACTCCTACCCAGGCGAATTAATGCCATCATCAAAGATGAGGAGGAGTCTGGCATAGATATCTATGCCACTTTTAAACGTGGAACTCTTTCTAAGAGTCCAGAACACTTAATATATTCCTTCCAGCCAAAAACCAACATTTTATCAAGAAACATCAAATTCATTACAGACGTGCTTAGTCGGCAAATAACCACTGACATGAAGCTTAGTTTTAGGGATGAATTCAAAATATACTTCTCAGATAAAGAACCAATCCTCACCTATGACCAATCTTTAGAGAGGGTATTACTAGCTTCAACTCTTAACAGTGGAAGTACTGGCTCGTTATATTCTCTCAGCTTTCAGTTTAAACACAGAATAGCTAATGTACTTGGTTTTGACAGCAGTCGCAAATACACCATTTATCGAGCAAAAACAAATGACATTACATCACTCTCCAAGGTTGTGGCCTTATCCCCCCCAGACAATGACGGAGGTTGTGACTATTTACTCATTTATAGTGACGTCATCGAGCCGGAACGATACGGAGGGCAGATTGTAAATATCTTAGATGCAATCGATTATCATGACTCATATTCTAGAGGGGCTCACCCTCTAGTGTACAAAACATTAAACACTAACACGTTGGAGAAAGTAAGTATTAAAATAACAGATCAGTTTGGGCGAATAGTTATTTTTGAAGATGGTAGATTGGTTACGGCAGTCTTACATATCCGCCCTAAAGTATAGCAATATATAATATATATAAAGAAGTGTTTACCCACGAATTATGTTATGTTATTATAGGAAGAGACCTCAGAATGTGTATACCGTTCCATCCGCCTTCTCAAAAGGAATTCGGGGAGATATTCGCTCCTCCCCCTAGGAGACACGGGATGAGAGAGGGAGCGATGAATGACATACGCACATTCCCAGCACCTTATCTCAGATCTGGTGGTGGTTTCTTTGGGACCTTGGCTGGTTTTGCTCGACGGGCCATACCGTTTTTCATGAAAGCTGTACCACCGAGTGCTATCGATTTTGGGAAAAATGTCCTTGGTGATTTAACCAGTGGTAAACGGGATGTGAAGAGTGCTCTGGGAACTCACGGTATTGATGCTCTTAAGACTGTGCGAAAGGAATTGGTAAAAGGGGGGGAAATTAAAAGACTCTCTAGGCGAATAAATAAAAATAAAAAATGTAAACGAGGTCTTGGGTATAAAAATGACGAGTTTTCACTAACGTAAGCAGTCATACTTCATCTTTCGGAGAGGATCATGGAAGCAGCTAGCGGGGCTGGGGTGAAAATACCACTAGAATATTATAGCTTTAGTATTATTGACGAATTTCCTAGAAGTAACAGAATACGTAATGTGGAGAGTTCCATTGCCTCTACGCAGCAAATAGACATTCTACCTGTCAACCTCCCCATTAATCAACGTTTGCGGGATAATTACTTAGAATTCCGCATCCCTGGAACCCAGGGAGCCTTCTTAGATCTAGCTAATATTGATATAAATTTTAAGGTATCTTTAATGAAAGATGACAATACCACAAAATTGGAAGAGGATGACTATGTGGAATTTGTGGATGGGTTGTCAAATACCATGTTTAAAGGTGTTCAGGTTTTTTTAGGAGAGCAGGTAGTTGAAACAAATACTAATTTTAATTATTGGTCGTTTAATAAATTAATTACCTCCATGCCTCCATCAAAAATGTCTTCCTTGGGGAGAATTGGAGGATTTCGTAGGGACTGCCCGCCAAACACACACCGAAACTACGACGTTGGTACAACGTTCGAACAAGTTTTAACACCTCCTAACCAGTTATAACAACCAATATAGCAAGTTGTAACAACGTTCTAATACGTCATAAACACGTTAAGCCAAGATGTAACAACTTTATTACGAGTTGTAACAAGCAGAAAATAGAGACAGTTTTGGTTTGTGTTTCCAGGGTGGAGAGATGATGATGGTATAATCACTAACGAATTTACTAATACTTATTTTACTGGAGCAACCACCAAGGATAAAAAAATTATGGTTGATTTAAAAAGTAAAGGTTTGTCGATGTGTTTCCCCTCCTATTGGATATATCATCCCTAGACCAATACATATTAGATAATATAGATGTGCGTCTAAGATTGGAGCTCTCTCCCCACACTTGGCTGCTAAATGCAAGTGTGGACGATGGCTCTAAGTATCGCTTGCATATGGATTATGCTAAGTTATGGGTAACGCGAGTGTTCCCCTACCCAAGTGCTTACCTAGCCTTAAACAGCTCACTGTTAGCATCCCCCGACCCCATAAGCTATACTTTCAATAGAACCATTTCTAAAACATATGTCCTAGCAGGGAATCAATCTAGTCTCTTAATTGATCAGCCATGGGCGCAAGTAATTACACACAAGATATATGGTCCAATATATATATCCAATTTACCGAATTGGTGGCGATTTCGACAACCATTATCCCCGCCTTTATTACGAAACTTTGAAGACATTAGGCTTAGAGAGTGATTCACTACTGGCCTATGACTCTTTTACCCCTTTAAAATTCGAGGTCATGCCCCCTTATTAATTAATAAAGGAAGATCAATATTCGCCTTTGACTTAACCACCATTCAAACGAAGGATTCCCTCCCTGAGGAGAAATCTGGCAACTTGCGTATTGTGATGGTGTTTCCCCCCTTATATTTATCCCACGCCAGCTGTAAGAGTCATATCCACTTTACTCGAGCATTCTCTACGTTCTGGGGAACAATTCGACATATGTGGGAGCGTGTAGTGTTCTCGCGTTTGCGAGAAATTCGCAAAAGAAGAGTATTTTGGCCTGTAGTTTAGGCCCTTTAGGACGCCAATATAGTGCCGGCCCTTATGCTCTTCCGCCAAAACTGTATGACGTCAGTGGCACCAGATTGGTCACGAACAGTGACGTGGCACAGGGAGGCAATGAGAAACGCCCCTGGCAAGTATGACGTCACGAGAGCAAGGGGGTCCGGTCATCTCGCCGCGGTGGTGCCAGCAGTTGTATACGGCACGTCGAGGAGGTCAGACGTGCAACCGGGGATCCTGTCAGTTTGACAGTTTACCCCAACAACGGTGGATTTACGCGTCTCCTGTAGTCTGCAAGCACTCTGTGAGGTCTTCCTTTATTCCATGTGTTGGACCGACAAGGGAATCAACGAAAATTGAGCAGCAAGTGCTCCTGTGACAGGTGCTGTGAGAGAGTGAAGTCTGGGCAGTGACGTCTGGGACGACTGTCAGCTTTACCTGTTAGGAGACGACATAGCGGCTGGACCAATCCACCGTGAGGGAAGCAGTTTGACACGACACGTCAAGGAGGTCGGACGTGCGATGGAGGGCCCTGTCAGTTTGACAGTTTTACCGCGCTCCGGTGGATTTTACGAGTCACCCATTAGTCTGCAAGCACTCTGTGAGGTCTTCCTTCATTCCATGTGTTGGACCGAAAAGGAATCGACGTGAATTGAGCTGCAAGTGCTCCAGTGACAGTTGCGTTGCAAGAAATGAAGTCTGTGCAGTGACGTATGGGACGTTTGAGCAAGTTCACTCGTTTAGTGATGACGTGGCGGCTGGGCCAATCCACCGAGAAGCAGTAGAAGAACGGAACTAATTGGGAATCAGGACGACTGCAGCCGAGAGAGGGACTGCAGACGTAGTTGTCAGGAGAAGTTGACAGCCGGGAGACCGACTCCAACCCTGCAAGAAGTTGTGGAGGAGCACGGGCCTGCAGAGGATAGAGCACAGTGACGACGCGTTTCTGGGGTGTTGATTGGGTTCCTGGAGAGAGCATCAGTGTGTGTGGGGGGGCGTTCCCTGCAATGAGTCAAGAGCCGGGACCAGGAGCTTCAACTCAACTCTCAACAGAGGGCGAGTCCACA
>WNGS01166226.1:11367283-11383696 GCA_020271785.1 Procambarus virginalis | reverse complement strand
GGTGACGGTGTTCCCCCCCTTCTAATTCTCCCACGCCTGCTGTAAGAGTCATGTCCACTATTCCCGAGCGTTCTCTACATTGCAGGCATCATGAACATATGTGGGAGAGAGAGTAGTATTCTCGATGAGCCGAGAAATTTGTGAAAGAAGAACATTTTGGCCTGTGGGATAGGCCCTTTAGGGAGCCAAAATGGCGCTGGCGAGTCTGTTCTCCCGCCAAAACTGTGTGACGTCAGTGTCGCCAGATTGGTCACCGTCAGCGACGTGGCACTGGGAGCCAATGAAAACCGACTTTGGAAAATGTGACGTCACATAGGCAGGGGGGTCCAGCCGTGGTGGCGCCTAGCGCGCGATCAGTCTTTCACGACACGTCCGAGAGGCAGGACGTGCGATCGGTCATCCTGTCAGAGTGACGGATTACCGAACTCCGGTGGATGTAAGCGTCTCCAGTTGTTAGCGCGCACTCTGTGAGGTCTTCCTGCAACCCGATGTGGCTCAGATAAGGAATTGACAGAATATTGAGCAACAAGTGCTCCGGAACAGGTGCGTTGCAAGAAGTGGGCCAGGCATCGTCGTGTGTGACGTCCTTGGCAGTTCACCAGTATAAGAGACAGCTTAGTGGCCGGCCAATCCACCGTGAGTGAATCGAGTTGACCACCTTGTCAACTTGGTTGAACGTGTGATCGACGATCCTGTCAAGTTTGACAGTAACCATACCTTCGTGGAACCCTACGAGTCAACAGTTGGATGCAAGCACGTCGAGAAGTCTTCCCAAATACCTAGTAACATATCTAGACGACGAGGGAATTGACAGTGAAGTGAGCTTCAAGTGCTCTGAAGTCGGGTGCTGTGCGTGTGGAGCTTAAGCAGTATCGTCTGGGACGGCTGATAACTTCACAGTGACTTCGTAGTGGTGAGAGGCAGTTCCTCTGGGAGTACAGTGACAAGGACTAATTGGGAAACGTGCGACGACCGCCGAGACGTAGGCTGGCTGCCGTAGTTGGGAGGAAAGTTGACGGCCAGGAGACCGACTTCAACCCGGCGACGTACTGTAGGGGAAGCACGGACCTGCAGTGTACAGAAAGCGGCGAGACGCGAAAATCCTAAGGCGTTGGCTTGTGTTTCTGGAGGGTGTACGAGGCGAGAGCCTGGACCAGGAGCTACAACCCAACTGTCATCCTAGGATAGGTGAAGTAGGTGTTTACAGTTACCCTCCCATTTCCCCTTTAGTTAGCTATATATTTACTTGTCAGAATATTTTATATGTCGTGAGCAAGTCTCACCTGAGTCTAAGTCACAGAGAGCACAGTGTGTGGTGAGGCTACCCAGAGCGCTCACAGTATCAGTTTACATATATATCTATGTGTGGGTGTGTGCAAGCACCAGGATTCATAAGGAATTTACTGTGACTATTTCATTTCCTGTGATTATTATTATTATATATATTGGTAGTAAACCAGATATTGGTGTTAGGCTATGAGCCTAGAATTTATTGATATAAATGCCTGTGTATTGATCTCCATGATTTATTGATATAAATGCCTGTGTTGATCTTCATGATATAATATATATATTATATATATAATATATCTATCTAGATATATATATATTATATATATATATATATGCCTGTGATTTGATCAAGATTTATCTATGTACATGCCTGTGTACTGAATAATATCATATACGTGAAGTGATTGCCAGTGATAAATCTTTAAGAGAAAGTATAGATGTAAAGATAAGTTCAGTGATCAAGCGAGTGCATTCACAGTAAATATTATTAAGAATAGAGTAATCTTTTGGTACGATGAAAAGTCACTGTGAGTGCAGTGTGAATAAGATATTAATGGTGAGACCAGTGAAGTGGTGTATCGCAACCCAGTGAAATCATAAGTATGCCATGTGAATGTTAATACAGTGTTTTGCGAGAAGTTAAATAAACGGGGATCGTGATAGAATTAGAAAACAAGTACTAGTCTTTTCTCACGGTCGCGAGGGCCCCGGTCAGCTGATATCTGACAGGTGACGCAGGGGCTGCCGGATGTTGCCATATTGGTGCGCTCCAGATTATTCTGCTACGGATTGAGCAGTTGTCATACATTGTTCCTGATAAATTGATGCATATATATTTCTCGTTGTCTTTTAAGTAAAATACCAAAACTCTTTGGTGTTTGATATCATCCCCTCCATTGATCTTGTGACCGTGTAATGAAGTAAAACAGAGTGACCTGCCTGATACCATACTATTTGAAATTGCTCTTACCACAATTACCACAATTACACCTCACCACTGCTGTGTTACTGGACACCTAAAAACACCAGTTGGCGACCTTGAAGGCTGTGTAAGAGTTCTGTGTCGGGGCGGGCCACAGATTGAGGGAACGATCTGTGCCTCCACTCATCTTGCAACTTAAGGCCGGTTGTGAGATCGACTGGGGTACTCTCCGGGGCGTGCAGTGGAGCCTAGAGGATCGAGGGAAGACCCGTAGAACGACGGTGAGTAAGGGTTATTGTCGGAGCAACCACCTGGAGAGGAGATCCAGTCTACCGTTGCTTTAACCCTTCACTAACGAGAACCGTGACACCTCGACAATACATATATAAATCATAGATATCAATAATAGTATTTATATAAAGACTGGGCTCATAGCCTAACACCAATAACTTGTTCACTAGTATATATATATAAATCACATGAAATAAATTCTAGTCACAGCAAATTTTTTAGTAAATCCAGGTGCTCGCACACACCATATATATATATATATATATATATATATATATATATATATATATATATATATATATATATATATATATATATATATATATAAATGAATACTGTGAGTGCTCTGTATAGCCTCACTCACCTCACGACGCGACGCATCACGTCGATGATCGCGTCTCGCCGCGTTCTGTCCACTGCAGGTCCGAACTCCTCCTCCACGTCTTGCAGGGTTGGAGTCGGTCTCCTGGCCGTCAACTTTCCTCCCAATTACGGCAGCCAGCCTACGTCTCGGCGGTAGTCGTACGGATTCCCAATTAGTTTCTTGTCACTGCACTCCCAGTGGAACTGGCCCCGCCACTACGATGTCACTGTGAAGTTATCAGACATCCCAAACGATACTGCTTAAGCTCCACCTGCACATCACCCGACTCCAGAGCAATTGAAGCTCAATATACTGTCAATTCCCTCGTCGGTCCACACACATGGAATGAAGGAAGACTTCTCGGCATACTTGCATACAACTGGTGACTCGTAAGGTTCCACGGGATTGTCGTCTTACTGTCAAACTGAGAGGACCGTCGATCACACGTCCAACCTAGTTGACGAGTCGGTCAACTAGGTTCCCTCACGGTGGAATGGCCCAGCTGCTAAGCTGCCTCCTAAACGGGTGAACTGCCACAGACGTCACACACGTCAATGCCCGGTCCACTTCTTGCAACGCACCTGTCCCGGAGCACTGTTGCTCAATATTCCATCAATTCCTTATTTGGTCCACACATGGGATGAAGGAAGACCTCTCAGAGTGCGTGCACACAACAGGAGACACTTATATCCACCGGAGCTCGGGTAATCTGTCCACTTGACAGGATTCCTTGGCGCACGTCCTGCCTCGAAGACGTGCCGTGTGAGACTGATGGCGCCAACGCGTCGCTACGGCTGGACCCCTCTGCCTATGTGACGTCACATTTGCCAAGGGAGGTTTTCATTGGCTCCCAATGCCACGTCGCTGACGGTGACCAATCTGGCGTCACTGACGTCACACAGTTTTGGCGGGAGTACAGAGGAGCCAGCGCCATATTGGCTTCCTAAAGGGCCTATACCACAGGCCAAAATACTCTTCTTTCACGAATTTCTCGGCTCTGCGAGAACACTATACTCTCCCACATATGCCAAACTGAGGCCCGCAACGTATAGAAAGCTCGAGTAAAGTGGGCATGACTCTTACAGCAGGCATGTGAGAAATAGAAGGGGTACAACACCGTCACATACCCCTCCCCTTAAAATAAGAGTCATATCTGGTTAGTGCATGCGAGACAGGGCATCTGCAATCACGTTGTCCTTTCCTTTGATGCGTTTTATATCCAGCCAGTACTCATGCAGCAGTAGTGCACACCTCGTTAGTCGTTGGTTGGAGTTCCTCATTTTGTGCAAAAAATGTTAGAGGGTTATGATCCGTGAACACAAGAACAGGTCTTGCCCCTCCTCCCACGTACACGTCGAAATGCTTCAGGGCCATTACTAGCGCTAAAGCTTCCTTTTCAACGGTACTATAGACCCGCTGGTATTTCACAAACTTCTTAGAGTAGAAAGCTACCGGCCTATGTATTTCACTCATCTCTTGAGCCAACATGGCTCCTATTCCAACGTCGCTGGCATCCACATACAGGATAAATCTGGCGGAAAAGTCTGGAGATATTAACACTGGGGCCTCCGTCAACAATTTCTTGGTCTTTTCAAAAGACTCCTGGCAGGCCTCTCCCCATCTCCATCGCACATTCTTGGAGAGGAGCTCCGTCAAGGGATGTGCTACCGTGGAAAAATTTCTGCAAAACCCACGATAGTATCCTATCATCCCGAGATATCTTAACAATTCTTTGTGCGTCCTGGGCACGGGGGTATTCTTTAATGGCCAACACTTTATGATTCACAGGGGTCACTTCTCCATGGCCGATCACGAAACCAAGGTACTCAAGGCGAGCTTTCCCAAACTCGCTTTTTGCTAAATTCACAGTCAAGTTTGCCTCCTCGAGCCTTCTGAACAACTCTCCGAGCCTTTCCAAGTGCGTTTTCCAATCGTCGGTGTACACGACGATGTCGTCGATATATACTGTGCAGCCCTCGGCGCCCCTGAGCAACTCATTCATCATTCGTTGGAAACAGCACCCGCTGTTTTTCATTCCAAAGGGTAACACCTTATATTGGTACAGCCCGTCCGGAGTCACAAAGGCCGATATTTTCCTGGCCGCGGGAGTCAAGGAGATCTGGTAGTATCCCTTGAGCAGATCGACCTTGGATACGTACTTCGCACTGCCCACCTGGTCAATGCAATCACTCACCCTTGGCATGGGGTGGGAATCGGCCACAGTGACGGAGTTCACCTTCCTGTAGTCTGTGTAAAAGCGGAATGTACCGTCGCTTTTCTTCACTAGCAGACACGGAGAACTCCACTCACTGTTGCTGGGCTCCACAAGGTCGTTCTCAAGGAGATACTCCACCTCCTTCCTCGTTAGCTCTCGCTTCTCCGGGCTTACCCTATACGCGCTCTGCTTGACGGGCCTGGCGTCCCTCACCTCCACCTCGTGCGTTACACTTTTGTGACGTCGGGGCACGTTGGTGAAGAGAGAGGCGTTCTCCCTTATCAGGTTCGTCAGGTCCGCGCTCTGTTGCCCTTCCAGGTGTTGTAGCTTGTCCCCGATCTTAGACAAACTCTCTGAATTGGTGAGACCGGTACCGTCCGCCCTGGACCACTTCCCTTCCTCCTCTGGAAGCTCCTGGTCCACTTGCACGCACAGGATCCTCTTCTCCTGGGGTTCTCGAGTCGCCGTCCGGTCCAGCTTGGCGGCTCCTCCTTCTTCAGGGAAGAAAGGCTTTAGGCGGTCGATATGACACACCTGTTTCTTGCGGGGTTTATCCGGCTTACCAATTTCGTACGTCACAGGACCCAACCGTCGTAGCACCTGGTACAGTCCCTCGAACCGTGACTCATTCACTCTACTCTTAACCGGCAGTAATATCATCACCTGGGACCCAGTTTGGAACTCCCTCAGCGTAGCGTTCTTATCGTACCATTCCGACATCTTGCGCTGCGCTTTCTTTAGATGTTTTCCAGCCAGTTCGTTTGCTAAGGTGAGCCGCTCCTTGAACTTTAGAACGTATTCATTAACCGCTCCCACGGTCACCCCTGGTGTCCATTGTTCCTTCAGCATGGACAGAGGACTTCTCACCTCGTGCCCCTATACCAGCTGGAAAGGTAAGAAACCTAATGATTCTACCACTGCATTACGGATGGCAAACAATGCAGGGCATATTGCCTCGTCCCACTCAGCTCCCTGCTCAGCGCAGAACACTCTCAGAATCGTCTTCAAGGTGGAGTGGAATCTTTCGAACGCCCCCTGCGACTGTGGTCGGTAGGGCGAAGACCGAATCTGTGTCACTCCCCAACTTTTCACTGTCTGCCTGAACCACTTAGACTGGAATATACTTCCACAGTCCGTTTGAATTTCTCTGGGCATCCCTACCTAAGAGAAAAATCGTAGTAGCTGTACGGCTACTCCTTTTGACGTCAAACGCCGCATCGGGACAGCTTCCGGAAATCTAGTTGACGCACACATTATTGTCATTAGGTAGGTATTCCCTCGCTTCGTCCGCGGCAACGGTCCCACTCCGTCGACCAACAGACGCTCGAATGCAGGCCCAAACAGGGACTGGACGCTGGAACAGGGACTAACGGGGCCTTCGGTATCGCGGGTTGACTCTTCCCTGCCCTCTGGCACGGTAAGCACGTCTTAAAATAATGCCTCACATCGGCGTCCATGCCTGGCCAGTAGAAATGATCCCTGATCCTATGCAACATTTTGGTCACCCCTAGGTGACCCGCAGAGTCAACAGAGTGCGACAGATCCAACACTGCCGCTCTGCACTGGGCCGGCAACACTACCTGGTGTCTTGTACCTAGAGGTGCCTCAACGGCCTCCATCCTCACAGGTCTCCACTGTCTCATTAGTATGCCGTTCTGCCTGTAGAAGTGAGTGGCCCTCTCGGGACCAACACGTCCTCCTTTGGCCTCACGAATCAATTTGGGGAATTCTGCCTGCTGCAGTTTTTCGAGCCGAGTGCGGTCCACCCAGAGAGAACTGGTGAAGGTCACCTGTACCTCACCATCTGGGCTGCCTTCGCCCTCCACTCGCTCTCCGGGTTTGCTGAAGAGGTGATCGATTCCCAGGCCATCGGACGTCTCGTCGGCCTTATCAGATCCACGCCCTCCTTGTCCGTCGCACTGCCTCGGAACTACGGCACAAACAGGGAACGCCAAAGTGGCGATTCCTTTCTCGTCCCCACAGGCGTCCAACACTCCACCTTTCTTCTTGTAGTGCTCCAAGCACTCCTCGTCCTTCACGAGGTTCGGGAGGACACGTCTTCCACATGCGTCATTTCCCAAGATGACCTGTGCCTCCATCTTGGGCATCGATGCACAGACCCCTACTACTAGGGTTTGGCATCCATAATCTGAATTCAGGGTCACCCGGTGTAGGGGCATCTGCACTGGGCCTCCCACAGTGGTCACACTTACCACTCCCACACTGGTACTCCCGTAATTCTCAGGGAACAGGGTTTCGCTCACCAGGGTAAAATCTGCCCCAGTGTCTCTTAATATCTTCACTGGGATGGGGTCTGCGTCCCCCATTCTTACGGTTCCCTCACACACGAACGGGTGAATCTTTTTCTCCCCACTAAGTACGGGTCCATCCCGCACCCTCTCGGCCATCTGGTCCTCTACCTTCACGAAGGCTACATTTCCCCGCTGCTTAGGACGTCTGCATTCGCGAGCGACGTGTCCGGGTATTCCGCAATCGAAACATCGAATCTTCCCCGTTGATGACCATCTACCACCGCTCGCCCTTGCAACACTTCCAGAGGCCGACGTCCCGTGTGTCTTCCTCGCGCCATATGTCGTCCCCTTCGTCACAGTCACAGCTCCTGAGCTCTCCATCGGGGACTTCTTCGACAGTTCCACAGCACTCTTCTGGCCTCTGCCGTCTCCACTCGAGGGGTAGGACTTTGGAGAACTCGCTCCCGTCCTCCATCCGTCCGACCTTCTATAATTTCTCCCATATCCGGAGAATGCGGGCGGTCGGTGCTGTCCCTCTCGATGTGGTCACAAAGCTTCTTCCAGCATATCAGCTCGATCGGCCGCGGCTCTCAGGTCGTTGATGTCCGCCTCCTTCACTCTCACCCTAATCTCGGGAGAGAGCACGGACATGAACATCTCCATGACCATCAGCCTCTTGATGTCTTCAGCCGACCATGCTCCTTCCGACTCCAGCCATTTCAGGAATTTCCTTTCCATGTCCCTCGTCGTCTCCGCATGTGATTTTCCTGGCGATCGGGTACATTCCCTGAACCTCTTCCTGTAGCATTCCGGCATCAGCTTGAATGAATGGAGCACAGCCCTCTTTACCGCATCGTAGTTGGTACACTCTTGGAGATCGAGCATATTGTAGGCTTCACGAGCTTCACCGGTGAGTCTTCCCTGAACTAGCTCCGCCCACTCTGCCCTCGGCCACTTCTTCAAGGTAGTGACCCTCTCAAAGTGGTCGAAGAAGCCCTCAGCCTCATTAGGCACGAAGACTGGCAAATCCCTCTCTCTCACTCGGCAGTCTTCTTGCTGTGATGGAGCAGGTGGAGCTAGTCCTAGCTCAGCTCGCTTCAGCTCAACCTCCTTGTTTGCTTCAATCTCCTGCAGCTTCAGCCTAGCTTCCAGCTCGAGCTCCTCTCGTTGCAGCTGTGCCTCTCGTTCTTCTCGTTGCAGCTGTGCCTCTCGTTCTTCTCGTTGCAGCTGTGCTTCTTTGCGCTTCAGCTGAGCTTCTCGTTCCTCTCGTTTCAGCTGTGCTTCTCGTTCTTCCCTACGCAGCTGTGCCTCTCGTTCTGCTTCCTCACGCTTCAGCTGTGCCTCTCGTTGTTCTCTGCGCAGCTGTGCTTCTCATTCTGCTTCCTTGCGCTTCATCTGTACTTCTCATTCTTCCCTGCGCAGCTGTGCTTCTTGTTCGCGCTCTTCCTTACGCAGCTGTGCTTCCAGCTGCAGCTTCATTATTTCCAGCTTGACGCTGCGCCTGCTGCTGCTGGATCCCCGGCTGCTTCCAACGCTCAAGTTCTCTCCCACACTGGCAGGTGTCTGTGGCCGTTCCTCTCCGAAGGCTTCATCTCTTGCCCTGAGCTGTGCCATGATCTCGAGTCTTCTCTCTCCCACTTTGGAAGCTCTCAGCTTTATCCCAAAGTGGTCGGCGATCGATTGCAGCTGTGCCTTGGTGCACTCCTCCAGCACTTGCTCGTCTCTTGTGTCGATAAAACTCGTTACTTTATCATCCTCCATCTTGTGACTATGAGTGATAACCTAGGCCTGATATCTAATACCACAAACGATGTACCACAATTACAACCTTTATCTTGTTCGTTATCCTGGCAAGGTCGCCAATGTCGGGGTGCGTGTTGTGTTCTGTTGTTGGGGGTGAGCAACTGTAAGCTAGATATCCTCTCAAAGCGGTTGCTCTGACGATAATCGTTACTCACCGTAGTCCTACGGGTCTTCACTCGATCCTCTCGGCGCCACTGTAGGCTCAGGAGAGTACCCCAGTCGATCCCTCAACCGGCCTCAGGTCGAAGAGGCCGACCTACAATAGTAAGATGCAAGTCCAAGGAAGCGCAGGAGCTGCTTCCGGGTCGTAGGTTGTGGGTAATGCTGGATGGCTTCAGTGTGAATTGTTAAAGGAACTATGCTGCCACTCCCTAACACATGACCCAGATAACGCACTTTACCTTTGGCAAATGTGGACTTGCCCAAGTTGATGGTAAGGCCGGCTGTCAGGAGCTTGGAGAACAGTCGTTGCAACTGGAGCAGATGTTCGCTCCAGGTGTTGGTTGCCACAACGATGTCGTCCAAGTAGGCGTAGGTGTGATCTAGGCCATAGATGACGTGGTTGACAGCTCTCTGGAAGGTGGCTGGGGCGTTACATAGTCCAAAAGGAAGGCGTTCATATCTGTATAGGCCAAAAAGAGTGGTGAAGGCAGATATTTCCTTAGCTCTCTCTGTCAGGCTTATTTCGTAATAGCCTTTTAACAAATCAAGTTGGGATAAATATTTTGTATTACCTATTGCGTCATGGATATCATCTATACGTGGTAGAGGATAAGCATCCTTGACGGTCACAAGATTCAATTTCCTATAATCGGTACAAAGGCGTACTTTACCGTGCGGTTTCGGCACCAAGATGCAGGGTGAGGCCCAAGTGGACTCACAAGGTGAGGCCAGCCCATGATCCAGAAGGTATTGTACTTCAGCACGTATAACTTCTTTTTTGTATGGGCTGATGCCGTAGAAGGGTTGACGAATCGGCCGGGTATCAGGAAGCAGCTGGATTTCGTGCTGAACCACATTACACTCCTGGGGATCATCGTTGAACAACTTCTGATGTTCATGAAGAACTTTGATGAGAGGAGCACTATTACCGTCCTGTAAATAGGTAGGAAGATCATTAAGGATTTCCGAGTTGGAAGGCATTGACTCAGAGTCAGAGCTTTCCGGAGGAGAAGCAGGGAAGGTCTCACTGTGGAGGTATGGATCTTTGAAAGTGGAGAGTGATATTAGCACAGTGGGGGGAATACCTTTATACTCTTTTAGATGATTGATGTGGCACAACTGGGTCCTCCGCCGCCTATCCGGAGTCTCAAGAACGTAGTTGTGGTTGTTTCTGCACTCCTTGATGCGGTAGGGTCCTGAAAACTTATTTTGCAATGGAGAACCTGGGATAGGAAAATATGCCAACGCGAAGTCTCCTGGTTTAAATTTCCTGATTTTGCTGCGTTGGTCAAAATGAATCTTCATCCTCTCCTGAGCTTTCAATAGACTGTCATTAGCAAATTTACGTACTCTCTCTCTAGAATGTGCCTTAAGTTTTGAAGAAACTGGGGCACATTCTGAGGGTCACTGAAGGTAGCATTACATAGAGAGTCTTTAAAAGCTTTGAGAGGAGTACGGCACTTACGTCCGTAGAGCATCTCATAAGGAGATACTCCTAGAGATTCATCTGGGAGACTTCTGAAAATGCACATGATGAGGTCAAGTTGTTTATCCCAGTCTTTCATGGTTTCACTGCAAAATTTCTTTAGGAGTGCTTTTATCGTCTGATCACTACGTTCAAGAGAACCCTGTGAAGCAGGATGATAGGGGCTGGACAATACCTGGGTGATGTTGAATTCTTCCAGTGTCTTCTTGAAGAGATCACTGGTGAAGTTGGTACCTCTGTTGGTGATCCCTTCATCACTTTCTTGGACCTCTGCTGGAACATACTTTAAGATGAGGTTGTCCACTGCAGAGTCACATACCTGGGGTTTGTCCATGATGATCAGGTTGGAAGGTTGCAGCTCTTTGGCCAAGTCGTTGCCCAGGAGAAGTTGCACGCCAGACATGGGAAAAGGCTTTTCCCTGATGGCGAATTGGACTTCACCGGTCACGAAAGGACAATCCAGGTGGACTCTGGTGAGTGGATACGGAGTGGTAGCAGTTAGGTCAGTGATAAGGACGGTTTCCCCGGTGTAGGTGATGTTAGGCACAGCCGATTTTATTTATTATTGACTGAAGAGCCGCTGTGTCCCTCAAGATCTTCAATTTGAAACGTCCATCCGAATCTGTACTGTTGACATAGACAGTTCCAGGATACAGGTGTTTGCTGAAGAGAAAAATATCATTAACAGGAACACCAACATTCATCACAGGCTTACCGGACTTAGGAGGAGTTGGTTTGGGTTTAGGAGTTTCATCATAGCCTTTGTATTGGGCTTTCCCACATTTATCCATGGTATGCCCATAGAGCTTGCAATACTTACAATACACTTGAGAGCTCGCTTGATCGGTACTCACTTTGTCGTAACTATACCAAGACTTCTTACTGGAAGGTGGGTCTGGTGTTATCCGGTGTATGAGGCTGTTGGTGTCAGCCGACTTCGCACATCTGATGTAGCCGGTTTCTTCATTATCTGCTAAATATAAACGGATGGAAGGGGGAACACGTCTAAAGAATTCCTCAACTAGAATGAGGTTGACGAGTTCTGAAAATGTAGAGACATGTGCTGCTTCCAGCCATTTCATGAAATATAATTTCTTTGTATTGGCAAATTCTAAAAAGGTAGTGGTACTTGCCTTTAGATAATCAAGGAATTTTCGTCTGTAGCTTTCGGTGGAGAGAAGGTTGGTGTCTAAAACTGCTTGCTTCAGGGTCTGGTAGTCATTCTCAGACGCTAAGGTACTGAGAGTAACCGCAGCTCTACCTGTGAGATGCACTTTGAGAAGGGTAGACCATTGATCTTCAGGCCAGCTAAGTTTTTTAGCTTGAGCCTCAAAAGTGGTAAATAACATGTCTATCTCTGTCTCAACGAATGGTGGCATTAACTTACTTGCATGGGAGACATTGAAACTTACGGGAAGACTAGCTGTAGCTTGTTGGCGCTGAGCGTGGTGTGTAGTTTCCAAGGTGAGTTCTTGTCGACAGTATTCTAGAGCACTATCAGCTTGCTTCTTATCGTGCTCATATTGCACCTCCAGTTGACGTTTTCTTGCTTCAAGCTGTTCCTTCTCACGCTCGCGTTGTAAGGCAGCTTCACGTTCCTTTAAGGCAGCCTCTCGCTCCTTTAGTGCAGCCTCTCGTTCCTGTTCTTCTTTCTTTAAGGCAGCCTCTTGTTCCTTTAGGGCAGCCTCTTCCTTCTTTTGTTGTTCCCGCTCCAATTTCGCTAGTTCGAGCTTTAACTTCATAGCTGCCAGAGCATGTCTATCTGCAATAGAATAGTTTTTGTGAGCATCAGAGTCTATAATTCTTTCATCTAAGAGGTGATCCAGGATAATATTGTGCAAGTCGCTTTTGTTGGCTCCATGGGGAACATCTAGGTGATACTCATGTGCTAGAGCTTGTAATTCGGTCCTCTTGGCACGAATTAAGTTCTGTATTTCACTTGCTGGATCACTACGAAATGCTGAGACGAAACACTTTGAAATAGCAAATAAATGTTCAACAAATATACCTGTGATATTTGAAGTGTCAGTAACAGGATGACGTGGCAACTGGTAACTATCCTGTGGAAATTTAATCTAACAATTAACGTTAATATTAGATGGTAAATGATTAGTGAATCAAAATCACAGGAAATCTTGTACCTGGTACTCAATGTAAGAGAATAAAGGCAAGAAAATCCTACTAAATAAATGAAACCGATAGTTTCTAAAACAAATGAAACGTTTAATTGTTTCAAAAGTGAAAAGGTAGTCCAAGAATGTAGGCATACCTTGCCGAGTCTCTATAGGACATAAGCAAGGGTTTCCCTACTTAATTATTATGATACTTACAGAATTAGCGTTCCTTATGCTCTGAAAAAAGAAAGCTAATTCCCTATCTGAGTAAATATCATCATCTCTGACCGACGTATAGGGGTGCGAGTGTCAACTGGTGGTGAGAACTGCTGTTGAGGTCCCAACTCAACAGCATAGTCCGTGCTAGAGGAACTATGGCCCCTCTGTATCCTCCTGCGGTCGGATTGCAGAAGATAGGGTGATTTGGCCCGAAGACAAATCAAAGTACCAGGGTACCAAAATGATGATCTGTCTGAATTTGAGAAATATCCTAAGGACAAAAAAGGTGGAATACACGAGTAATAACACTGAGGGAGGGATGGCCAATTAAGAGAATGACTGAGAATGACTCCAGTCACCACGTAATCCACAGTTATCCAACACTCACAATATGCTACCCTCGGAATGCACAAAATACACAGCACCATATAAATATTAAAAGTAATGAAAATATTGAAAAGCAACTGTATCAAAGCCAAGTACACTTACCACAAATTGATGTTCTAGTACTAGTACTTGAGTGAGGATCCTGGACAGGCCCCCATTAAATGTGATGGAAAAAAGAAGAAATGTAGGTGTTCGGCAGTCCTCCCAATGGCTGGTGTCAATGCCTATCACATTTACAAAAATAAAGTTGACTGCTTGGCTGTTGTCTTCTGGGGTAAAGTAAGGAAAACACGCAAAACAAATAGTATGAACAATGAAACTTTAATTAACTTGAAAACATGAACAAAGATAATCCCTTGGGTATGTACAGTGCAAATAAACAAGATTATAACATCAAAAAATAACATAAAAATAAGAACAGTGGTGGTGACGTTACTCTACAAATAAATAAAGACAAGAAATGAATTAACTGGTGCTGAGAATAAAGCACTAGCTGAGAACATCCACTAATAAACAGAGCGTATATCAGTTGGTTGTTTCAGCTTGAGAGCACAGGATATTCTAACTCTAATGGCTGGTGCAGGCCCAGACATCGGCTAGGTAGATGGCGCTGAGGTTCAAAGGTGCAGTGGTGCAGACGTCGATTCACCAATCAGAAGCGGGTTGGCTGGAAGTGGTAGTTTGGTGATTGGCGATGATGGAGGGGGGAGGTGGAGAACGAGTGTCTGATACATATGTGCTTGTAAGAAACTTATTTTACATAATGCGTATTACATGAGTACCCACATGAGCCACAGAGATGTTAGAAGGAACTTTTTCAGTGTCAGAGTAGTTAACGGATGGAATGCATTAGGCAGTGATGTGGTGGAGGCTGACTCCATACACAGTTTCAAGTGTAGATATGATAGAGCCCAGTAGGCTCAGGAATCTGTACACCAGTTGATTGACAGTTGAGAGGCGGGACCAAAGAGCCAAAGCTCAACCCCCGCAAGCACAAATAGGTGAGTACAAATAGGTGAGTACTTGCTTGTAGTATCTAGATGTTGTAGATGTACACTGAAGTAACATGACGATAGGAAAGAGCACGCCAAATCTCTCTTGAAGGAGATTATCGTAACTATATATATATATATATATATATATATATATATATATATATATATATATATATATATATATATATATGTCGTACCTAGTAGCCAGAACTCACTTTTTGGCCTACTATGCAAGGCCCGATTTGCCTAATAAGCCAAGTTTTCCTAAATTAATATATTTTCTCTATTTTTTTCTTATGAAAAGATAAAGCTACCCATTTCATTATGTATGAGGTCAATTTTTTTCATTGGAGTTAAAATTAACGTAGATATATGACCGAACCTAACCAACCCTACCTAACCTAGCCTAACCTATCTTTACAGGCTAGGTTAGGTTAGGTAGCCGAAAAAGGTAGGTTAGGTTAGGTTAGGTAGGTTAGGTAGTCGAAAAACAATTAATTCATGAAAACTTGGCTTAATAGGCAAATTGAGCCTTGCATAGTAGGCTGAGAAGTGCGTTCTGGCTACTAGGTACGACATATATATATATATATATATATATATATATATATATATATATATATATATATATATATATATATATATATATATATAAGGAAATACTACCGAAATACCTAAGAGACTCCACTGGGATTCATGATCCCAAATTCGCGGAAGGAGCCGGTCAGTGGGACACTCTTGTCAACTCTCACCCTCGACCAACTTCTCCAAATGACTGCAAACAGTCCAAATGGGACAGCCCCATAGTGAAAAACATCGCCACATTAATGCTGGAGGCAGCTTCCAGGGAGGACAGAGCGCGTCTTCTAGCTGTACAAGCGCCCCATGCCAGGGACTTCCTGTTGGCTGTCCCTAATTCCGCCTTGGGCACCCGCCTGGACCATCGGACCCTAAGTATTGGTGTTGCCCTGCGCCTTGCCGCCCCTATCTCCACCGAGCACCGGTGTATTTGCGGCCATGCACAGGCAGACCAATACGGCAGCCATGGGCTCATCTGTCGTAAGACACAGGGAAAGATTGCCAGACACGAAACAGTCAATGACATCATCAAGAGAAGTTTGGCTACAGTTGGGTGTCCAGCACAAAGGGAACCCCAGTTGTGCAGACCTGACAACAGCCAGAAACGCCCAGATGGAGTCACCCTGCAGCCGTGGAGGGAAGGTAAGCAGGTCGTGTGGGACTACATGTGTGCATCTACATTGACCGATACCTATCTACCTTACAGCACAGCAGAGGGAGGCGGAGCTGCCACCTTCAGGGAGACCCAGAAATCTATCAAGTACAGGGACCTGGAACGTTGTTACAGGTTCGTGCCGATAGGCTCTGAGACTCTGGGCGCCAGGGGTAACGCCTGGGGGGGTGCACTTAAGTTCCTGAAGGAGGTGGGCGAGGAACTCATTGGCAAGACTAGAGACCCAAGAGCGGCCAGTTTCATGTTCCAGCGCCTGAGTGTTGCTGTTCAGAGGGGAAATGCGTGCTGTATCTTGGGTACTCACCCGACCCCTGAAGAGCTGGACGAGGTCTTCGAACACTGATTGGTATATTGTTATATTGTTATATAAATGTGTTTTCTGTAAACTGTAGCATTGCAACAAAATCAAATAAAATAAAATATTAAAAAAATAACAATAGGGGTGGTAGGAGAGGAAAAGATTAAAGTATTCAGTGAGAATCCACAAGGTCTTCTCTGAACACTATTTATTTTCTTCTTCGAGGATGTGGGTCCCTTCAATCAAACCAGTGGTGGTACCCCTATATATATTATATATATATATATATATATATATATATATATATATATATATATATATTATATATATATATATATATATATATATATATATATATAT
>WNGS01166226.1:11334425-11353168 GCA_020271785.1 Procambarus virginalis | reverse complement strand
AAACATGCAAATTAAATACAATAAAAAACAAATAGAAAAACATTTCAAAAACAGAAAAAAAAAAAAGAAACAGCAGCCAGAAGGGCTGACAGTACAGTATAACAAATTACAAAAATCAGTACAAAGGATAAACAAATGCAAAACAACAAAACACAGGAGCATGTCAAAACAGAACAGTATAAAACAAAAATCAAGATGGATAACACGCAATCAAAAGAAAACCATCGTTACATACACAAACAACAAAACAAAACACGGCCTGAAGGACCGAGAACAAAACAACAGAATGAACAAACGGAAGTATTACAAAAAATGCAATAAGAACATACACCACACCATAAGCCACACAAATTCAAAACAAAAACTAATACAACACGTAAGCATAAAATAAAAAACACATAGGGCACGTTAACAACATGAAAGTTAAGACATGAAGGCCAGACACACACACACCCAAACACCCGCCTCGCCACAAAACAAAGGGAGAGGCACGGGCACAAACTACCAGAAGGCAGACAAACCAGCCAGAAGGGCACACAGCACATCATCAGTATTTGCGCGGAAACGCGTCCCGAGAGAAGCGTACATGGTACGCCTCCCATCGTAACCACTGCCAAGGGTCCTGACCATCCACTGGGGACGCCATCTTATCCGGGACGTTGGCCACAAACACCCGCAAACATGGCACCCAAACCGTATCACACCGGAACCGAGTGACCGGTACATGGTCCCACACCTCATCGCCGAAAGGTAGCTCAGCAACCCGCGACCAGTGACCCGACGGCATCACAGACTTCGGTGACCCGGCCAAGTGCCCAACGGTCAACCTCCGAGGAGGGAGCGTGGTAGAAGGCACCACCACAGGGGCACCAGCGCCCACGGGCACACCACCGTACGACCGCGGGGGAACCGAACCGCGCACGTCTTTCCGTAAGGTCACCACCAGGCCACGCCCAGACCCACCATCCCCACCCACTCCGGCAGCGGAGGCCACCACTCCCCACCGCGGAGAGGCCCCCGGCGGAGAAGGAACAGCAGGCACACCCGAGACACGGACACCAATGTCAGCAGGCGCATGGACGTCCGCCACCACTAACTGCGGAGCCAGCAACGTAACCGGAACCACTCCATCCACACCCGAGGCCTCACAGTCACTAAAGTCCCCAACATCGGCCCAGGGAGACGACGAAGGCCTGGATCGTTTGGGCACCGGCCTGAGATCGTCAGAGCCGGAAGCCGACCCAGAAACATGGGCACTACTAGCCGGACGAACCGACGTCCGCCGCAAAACGGCAGCAGCCTCGACCAAAGGGGGAACCGGACCACACACAACAGGGGACCCCACAGCCACCCCAGCACCCAGCACAGCCGGGATCCGAGGCGAGGATGCAGGGCCAGGCGCAGCAGCTGAAGACAGGTGATCAGACGGTGAGGAGGGCGCAGCAGAAAGGCCCACTGGAGCAGCAGGGACAGGAGCAGGAGGATCCACCGATGGCATCGCAACATCCTGAGGAGGGCCGGCGACATCCGGGGGAACGTCAGGCGACGCCGGGGTAGCCGCAACAACGAGCGGGACGGTCACTGCATCCCCGGAGTCCTTATCCAGGGGAAGCGGAGGGAAATCTTCTTCCCTGAATAGGTTGACAGGGGCAACCGGAGCCGCATCGCACCCGGCAGCCTGATGCCCCACCAGGCCACACCGGAAACAGGTCCGAGGCTGTCGGGCATAGTACACCCGGATGTAGCACCCCAGAAGCCGGACCGAAGATGGAATATCCGACCTCAGGCGCATCCCCAAGGTGCGAATGTTCGTCCGTCTCCCGGCATACCTCCCAGAGGATATCGTGTTGACCCTCACACTGATGACCGCTCCAAACCGCTGGAAGTAACGCCGAAGAAGATCCTCGGGAAACTCCAGGGGCGCCCCATGCACACTGACATAAGTCAGCGCACCACTCCGGTCGGATATGGAGACAGAGCCGGCACCACCCGGCATCGACAACGAGCGTCCCTCGTAACGACCGAGGAAATCACGGTATACCTCCTCCGTCACAAGCTTGATGACAACTCGATGGGCAGTCACAAGCTCAATACCGTCAACGTCCATCACAGGGACATGAAGCAAGTCGCACAGAACCACGGCTATTTCCGGATATCCAGCACGACCAGTGAACTCCAGGCCCACGGAGTTCACGCGCTTAATAGATGGAAGGGGACCACCCATGGTAAGCTCGCCACGTCAACACGCAGCCCGCAGCAACAACAGGGGGGGGGGGCAGAAACTCCCACACCCCCTCTGGTGACGAAAACGGCAAACACCTCAAACCACCAGAGGCCAGACGACACGTCTGTACCCCACGGCAGCTCCAGGCGGACTCCTCGTTGTTGAGTTGGGACCTCAACAGCAGTTCTCATCACCAGTTGATACTCGCACCCCTATACGTCGATCAGAGATGATGATATTTACTTAGGTAGGGAATTAGCTTTCTTTTTTTCAGAGCACAAAGTTCGCTAATTCTGTAAGTATCATATTTCATTTGGTAGGGAAACCCTTGCTTATGTCCTATAGAGACTCGGCAAGGTATGCCTACATTCTTGGACTACCTTATTTACTTTTGAAACAATTAAATGTTTCATTTGTTTTAGAAACTATCGGTTTCATTTATTTAGTAGGATTTTCTTGCCCTTATTGTCTTACATTGAGTACCGGATACAAGATTTCCTGCGCTTTTGATTGACTAATCATTTATCATATTAAAATTAACGTTAACTGTTAACGATTAAAATTCCACAGGATAGTTACCAGTTGCCACGTCATCTTGTTACTGACACTTACCATATCACAAGTATATTCATTGTACATTTATTTGCTATTTTCACCATGTTTCACCCCCAGCTTTTCGTAATGATCCAGCAGGTGAAATAGGGAACTTAATTCGTGCCAAGAAGACCGAATTACAAACCCTTGCACACGAGTATCAACTAGATGTTCCCCATGGAGCCAACAAAAATGACTTTAATTTAATATTGGATCACCTCTTAGATGAAAGGAAGATAGACTCTGAAACTCACGAAAATTATTCTATTGCAGATAGACATGCTGTGGCAACGATGAAGCTAAAGCTCGAACTTACGAAAAACGAGCGGGAACAAAAGAAAGAAGAAGCTGCCCTTAGGAAGGAAGAACAAGAACGTGAGGCGGCCCTGGTGAAAGAAGCTCTCCAGATAAAGAAAGAAGAGGCTGCCTTCCTCCGTGAGCGAGAGAGGGAGCAGCTTGAATCAAGATAACGTGACCTGGGGAGGACAATAAACAGCAAGCTGATAATGCTCTCGAATATCGTCGACAAGAACTCGCTTTGGAAACTACACACCACACTCAGCGCCAACAAGCTACCGCTAGTCTTCTCGTAAGTTTCAATGTCTCCCATGCAAGTAAGTTAATGCTACCATTCGTTGAGACAGAGATCGATGTATTTTTCACCACTTTTGAGACCCTAGCTAAAAAACTTAGCTGGCCTGCAGATCAATGGTCTACCCTTCTCAGAGTGCATCTCACAGGTAAAGCTGCAGTTACTCTCAGTACCTTAGCGTCTGAGAATGACTACCAGACCCTGAAGCAAGCAGTATTGGACGCCTACCTTCTCTCCACCGAAAGCTACAGACGAAAATTCCGTGATTATCTAAAGGCAAGTACCACCACCTTTCTAGAATTTGCCAATACAAAGAAAAGATATTTCAAGAAATGGCTGGAAACAGCACATGTCTCTACATTTTCAGAACTCGTCAACCTCATTCTAGTTGAAGAATTCTTGAGACGTGTTCCCCCTTCCGTCCGTTTACATTTAGCAGACAAAGAACAAACCGACTACATCAAATGTGCGAAGTCGGCTGACACCTACAGCCTCATCCACCGGCTAACACCACCTCCTAGAAAAAAGTCTTGGTATAGTTATGATAAAGTGACTGCAGATCAAGCGAGCTCTCAATTGTATTGTAAGTATTGCAAACTCTATGGACATACCATAGATAAATGTGGAAAGCTCAATATAAAAGCAGTAATGAAACTACTAAACCCAAACTGACTCCTCCTAAGTCCGGTAAGCCTGTGATGAATGTTGGTGTTCCTGTTAATGATCTTTCTCTCTTCAGCAAACACCTGTATCCTGGAACTGTCTCTGCCAACAGTACAGATTCGGAGGGACGTTTCAAATTTTAAGATCTTGAGGGACACAGCGGCTCTTCAGTCAATAATATTGAAATCGGCTGTGCCTAACATCACCTACACCGGGGAAACCGTCCTTATCACTGACCTCACTGCTACCACTCCGTATCCACTCGCCAGAGTCCACCTGGATTGTCCTTTCGTGACCGGTGAAGTCCAAGTCGCCATCAAGGAAAAGCCTTTTCCCATGTCTGCAGTGCAACTTCTCCTGGGCAATGACTTGGCAGAAGATCTGCAACCGCCCAACCTGATCATCATGGACAATCCTCAGGTGTGTACCTCTGTAATGGATAATCCCATCTTTGAGTATGTTCCAGCAGAGGTCCAAGAAAGTGATGAAGTTTCTCCTCCGGTTTTGGTGACCACCTGTGCACAAGCTGCATGCCCACAACCAGCTGACTCTACTGCTTCCGCTGTCCCTCAGAATCTACCACCGAATCTTACTATGTTGGAGGTTCCGTAAGTTATAGAGGGAGGATCCTTCATTAACACCATTATTCTTCCAGGCTGAGACTCAACCTGACAGTATTCCTGGGTTCTTCCTAGAGAATTAGTTGCTCTACCGCAGGTACAGACCCAGTAAGCTGAAGGAGGATGACGATTGGGCAAATGTCGAACAACTAGTGGTTCCCACCAGCCTACGGCCCGATATTCTACACCTGGCCCACGGAGCACTTTCTCACTATGGTTTTAACAAAACCTACCACATAATCAGACGAGACTACTACTGGCCAGGTATGGTTAAAGACGTCAAAAGTTACGTGCAACAGTGTCATACATGTCAGATGGCAGGTAAACCTAACATCTCTATTCCCAAGGCTCCATTGACTCCTATCCAGGTGCCTGCAGAACCTTTCCACAGACTCATCATAGACTGTGTCGGTCCTTTACCCCGGACCAGTTCTGGCAACGCCTATATACTAACTATCCTGTGTCCTACGACCAGATTCCCCATAGCAGTTCCCGTAAAGAACATTACGGCTGCTACTGTGGTGAAACAACTATTGAAGATCTTCACCCAGTATGGATTTCCAAGAGAGGTTCAAAGTGACTGTGGCACCAACTTCACCAGTGATCTCTTAAAGAAGACACTGGAAGAGTTCAACATCACACAGGTATTGTCCAGCCCCTATCATCCTGCTTCCCAGGGTTCTCTTTAACGTAGTCATCAGACTATTAAAGCACTCCTAAAGAAATTTTGCAATGAAACCTTGAAGGACTGGGATAAACAACTTGACCTAATCATGTGCATTTTCAGAAGTTTCCCCAATGAGTCTCTAGGAGTATCTCCTTATGAGATGCTCTACGGACGTAAGTGCCGTACTCCTCTCAAAGTTTTAAAGACTCTCTACGTAATACCACCTTCAGTGATCCTCAGAATGTGCCCCAGTTTCTTCAAAACTTAAAACACATTCTAGAGAGAGTACGTAAATTTACTAATGACAATCTATTGAAAACTCAGGAGAAGATGAAGACTCATTTTGACCAAAGCAGCAAAATATGGAAATTTAAACCAAGAGACTTCGTGTTGGCATATTTTCCTTTCCCAGGTTCTCCATTGCAAAACAAGTTTTCAGGACCCTACCGCATCAAGGAGTGCAGAAACAACCACAACTACATTCTTGAGACTCCAGATAGGCGGCGGAAGACCCAGTTGTGCCACGTCAACCTCCTGAAGCAGTATCAAGGTACTCCCCCCACTGTGTTGGTATCGTTATATCCACATTTAAAGGTCCATACTACCACAGTGAGACCTTCCCTGCTTCTCCCGAAAGCACTAACACTGAGTCAGTGCCTTTTAACTCGGAAATCCAAACTGATCTTAATACCAATTTACAGGACTATAATAGTGCTCCTTTGCTCTGTTCTAATCCCATTCTCGCCTCGCCAGATATAACGAAGCCTTTCATCCTCCATGTCGACGCCAGTGGTACCGGCATCGGGGACGTCCTGATGCAACAACGAGGCGAGGAGGTTCTACCTGTTAGCTACTACAGCTACAAGTTAAAACCACACCAGAAGAACTACAGCACTGTCGAAAAGGAACTTCTCTCCATCGTCCTGAACTTACAGCACTTTGCATCTTACCTACAAGGTGCTCGGTCTACCACCATCTACTCGGACCACAATCCCCTACGCTTCTTGCAGCAAGCCCAATTCAACAATCAACGACTTCTACGATGGGCTTTGTATCTGCAGAATTTCAACCTGGAGATCTTCTACATTAAGGGTTCTGACAACATCATAGCAGACGCCCTATCCAGAGTCTATGAGGTAGAGGCAGCTACACATACCACTTTACCATCAGAAGAAGTAACTTGACCCATTAGAGCAGGTTTCAGGGGAGAGTTGTGACGATAATCTCTTTCAAGAGAGATTGAGCCTGCTCTTCCCTACATAAAGTTACTTATATATATACAACAATAAGATGCTACCTTCAAGATACATATACCTTTTTTTTTTCTTTTTATTGTTAAAACAAAAGAAACAGCGTACATACAACCATATAAAACAGTAAAGCATATAATAACAAGGCACATAGAATGACAACAACACAAAACAAGTAACACAGAGCAACACAATATAAAATAGAAAACAAAGAACAAAAAATACATAGGAAAGTACATTAAATACACACAAAAAATTTCGTCAAAACAGCACAAGCAGTGAACTATAAAGCACAAACAACATGTGAACAACAGAAAAGAAACATAAAACAGAAAAACAAATAATCGCACAACAGGAAACAAAAAAAAGGACATAAAATGACATGGTACAAAACAAAACAAATCTAGTAACAAGCTAGCCTGAAGGGCTACACAAGCATTACGACAAGGCAAGACAGACAGGAAAGCATAACCGGAACACGCAGGAACCGGCAATCACACACACACACACACACACACACACACACACACACACACACACACACACACACACACACACACACACACACACACACACACACACACACACACACACACACACACACACACACACACACACACACAGCCCTAAAAACAACACAAGTAACAGAACATACACACACACACAGCACAGCACAACCAAAAAAAAAGCGCACTCAGAGCACACACCCAAGCACACCCACAAGCACAGCGCCCAATAGGGCGAAACCAAACACGGAGACAAACCAGACATAGAACCGCAGACACGGTAACAAATTAAACAGAGTACACAAGTAAACACATGGCACTAACGATACTTGTCCGGAAACTCCTTGGCTGGGAAGCGCAAGCAATATGCCTCCCAGACCAGCTGGACGAATTCAGGCACTGGCTTACCAGGAGACGCACAAGGCCGAGGCATTCAGTCAGGCACCCCATAAATAAACCCTTTCAACTTTGGTACCCAAATAGTCGACGAGCACCACGGGCCCTCACGCACCCTGTAGTTCCAAACGATGTCCAAAACCTGTGACTTACGGACCACGCTCCTGTCGGCCGCGAGCACAGGGGTGGGGCCCTCACTAGGTGGTTTCGCACTGGTATCGGCACTGGAAGGTTCTCCGGGCGCCGCACAGGGCTACGTAACGACCGGCGCACGAGGTTCCTCCCGAGGCCTCGCACGAGGCTCCACATGGGGCTGCACACTAAGGGAACCCGCAGAGGGCACAGACGAGTCGGGGCCCCCGCCACCGAGCATAGGAGCCGAGGAACCGTGGCGCACATCCTTCCGTAAAACCACGACGAGGTCCCGTTGGGCAGGAGCAACCTCCCACTGTGGGGAGTCACCAGCAGTAGGCACAGGGGGAGACTCCGGAGGCATCACAGAGCCCCCCACAGCACCTCCAACCTCGGCAGGAGACGCCGGATCAATGTACTCCTCCACCTCCACCCAAGGCACCCCACGAAGGGGAGACACACTCGGGACCCGCCTCGAGCGCTTGGAGACGGGCTGCCGGTCATCTGAGCTGTCACCCTCAGCATCCTGTAACACAGCAAAACACTCCGATGGATGCGCCTACAAGGCCCAGCCCCTGAGAACCGCAGCCTCCACTACCGGGGGCACCGGACCACACACTGCAGGGGACTCCACACCGCTGACATCCAAAGGGACAGGAAACGCCACATGTAGGGACGGAGGCACGGGTGGCTGAGACAGATCGGGCTGGGGCGACAGGGGCAGGGACGCCGGAGGCGGAGGAACCCGGTGACGGGGGCAGGGCCCCACAACCCCCACGTCAACATCCAAACCACCATCCAACACCGGGGGCAGAAACCAGCAGGGAAGCAACACCCGGACCTGTCTCACGGTGAGACAGGTCCGGGGCCGACAGCGTGGGAAAATCCTCCTCCTGGAAAAGGTTAACAGGGGTAACCCGACTCTCTGCACACCCTGCGGCCAGGTGACCCGGGAGGTCACACCGGAAACAAGTCCGAGGTTGTCCTGCGTGAAAAACACGAATCGGAAATCCCAACAGCATGACGGAGGACGGCACAGAATCCCGGAGGCGCATGGCGAGAGTGCGGGTCCCACACGGAACCCCCTTCCATCCCCCAGTAGGGACAGCATTCATCCTCACATGTAGAACCCGCCCAAACCGGGCAAAGTACCGACGTAGGAGATCCTCAGGGAACTCAAAAGGCATCCCATGCACCGCCACATACGTCGTGGCTCCACAACGGTCGGAGAGGGTTACCGACCCACCATCTCCAGGAAGATCGAACGAGCGCCCATCATAGTGCGTGACGAGATCTTGATAAATCGCCAGAGAGTCGAACTTGACTATTGCCCGCCTGCTGGCAAGCAGCTGCACACCACATACAGACTCCACTGGGACACGTAACATATCAATCATTACCACCTCCACAGCGTGATGTGAAGCAACCCCAGAAAACTCCAGGCCAATGGAGGCCTGCCTGGAGACAGGGGGCACAGGCTTCCCCATGATTGCAGACCGTCACGGCCCCAAGGGCCCCTCAGCAAAAACACGGGACACAAGCCACGTCAGCAGCGACACCCAGGTCCTCACTCCTCGCCGGGTCCTGTGACACATCTACCAGTAGCACAAAACGTTTTGACCAGGAGGCAAACGTATCCTAAACTCCCCCCACTCCACACTCCCTCCATGCCGGCTCGCCACCGTCGTCAACCAGCAAACTACCATTCCAGCCTGCCTGCTTCTGATTGGTGACCCGCCAACTGCACACCTGCACCTCTGCACCTCAGCGCCCTCTACCTAGTCAATGTCTCGGCTTGAACGAGTCATTGAAGTTAGAATATCTTGTGCTCTCAAGCTGAAAACAACTAACTGATATACGCTCTGTCTATCAGGTGGATGTTTCTCAGCTAGCGCTTTGTTCTCAGCACTTGTTTATTTCATTTTGTCTTTATATTATTCCTAGAGTAATTCATCCCTGTTCTTAATTTTTATGTTATATTTTTTGACTTGTTTGTTTGCACTGTACATAGCCAAGGGATTCTTTTGTTCATAACTTGTTTTCCAGTTAATTAAAGTTTCATTGTTCATACTATGTGTTTTGCGTGTCTTCCCCTACTTTACCACAGACAACAGCCAAGCAGTCTATTTTTTTTGTAAATGTGATAGGCATTGACACCAGCCATTAGGAGGACTGCCGAACATCTACACTCCTTCATTTTCCCGTCACATTATATATATATATATATATATATATATATATATATATATATATATATATATATATATATATATATATATATATGTTAAGTTACCACCTCTGGTGCAAGTGTAGGGATCCATAGCCTCGGAGAAGAAAATAAAGAGTACTCAGAGAAGACCTTGTGGATCCTCACTGAACTTTTTTATATTTTCTTCTCCTACCACCCATATTCTTTTAGTGTGTGTATATATATCTAACTATATTTTATATGTACTCTCTTTGGAGCCCCCATTGGGTCTAATGCCATTGAAGAGATGCTTGATATGAGCATAATAGACCTGAGAAGGGTGGAAAACAGGATAGGTGACATCGAAGCCCACGATGCTTTTTATCTCCTCACTAAATCCCATCCAAGGCTAACCTACTTTCTGAGATACGTCCTATCTTTCGACAGCCCAAAGCTCGAAGAATATGACTTATTACTGAAGTCCATGCTAGAAAAAGTTGTCACCCTCTCCCTCAATGAATGCCAGTTTGAAACAGGCGACTCTTTCTGTCAGGCTCGGCTGCTTGGGTATACGTGCTTAGGGTATACCAGCACTGCTACCCAAATTGCTGGCCCAGCTTTCCTGTCTTCCTCCTCAGCATCAGATCACCTAGTTAAGGAAATTCTACCTGACTACCTCTGTGACTTAGCAGTTGGAATAAATAACTCCCACTAAACGTAATTCCACACAAAATGGAGTACCATGGCAGACCCAGCACTCAGACCAACCATGTTGAAAGCCAAGAAACAATTCAGCTGGGACAGCCCCATTATAGACAAAGAAGCCACAGCTTTGCTGGAGGCCACAACAACCCCCAGTGATCGTGCATGCCTCATAGCTTTTTTGTGTGGGAGGGGGGGGGGGGACAAAGTACATACAATACAAAGGTACCGAAGCACCAAATACAAACAGAGCATCAGGTCCACACCAAACAACAACAAGACAAAAATGTAACATAGAACATACAGAATAAGACTTTACATAAAAATACCGAACCACAAGGAACATAAAAACAGGAGAACCCATAATTGAACAATAAAAATACGCAGAGGAACACAAAAAGTAAACCCGCACCACCCAGACGGGGCGTGCCAAACATGGACATGACCTACAAAAGTACACAAAAAACAATAACGAAAACATAGGAAGCATAACATAGGAAATTGAACGTAGGAAACATAATACAGGAAACAAAACGAAGTGTAGCTGCCTTGGTATTTGTTTAGTTGACCTTTGGTTGTGGACTAGCCACTTACCATGTCTGGTCTGGGGTTGTGGTAGAGTAACCAAGTAATGTCTTGTGTTCTGATGAGCCCGTTGTATTCTACAGTTTTATTAGATGTCTGGTAAGGTAAGACTTGATTACTTGTTGCTGATTGTCTTTTAAGTTATCAGTGTATCTATATATATATTTTGTAATGTATACTTGTAATTCTCGTCGGTAAGTGAAGTGTTATATAATTTCCTTTGTGAGGGACCTAGTCATTTTCTTAAAGTCATATCGGGACTCTAACTTTTGAAAGGGGTTTTGACTTTGCCATTTGTTAGTCAAGTTGGGACTTTGTATTTTGAGGGGTAAAGTGTTTAGTCTCGGTGAGTTGTTGCTTGTTGATGTTAATGATAAGTTGCCCCACACTGGTTACTTTATTGTTGTTGAGTCTCTTGAGACTTGAATTTTGGTTAGTCCTTAGTGACTTTACTTTTTGAGTAATGTCACCATTTATTCTCTTTGACCAAAACTTAGATGCACTTCATTCGTCTAGTGTACCCATGTTGTTACGTATTGTCACCTGAATTACTTAGTAACATCTACCTACAGCGACCAGTGCCTTGGATATAATATGTATTATGTGATTATTAATTTTCTTGTCGTGTATATCTTGTAAATAACTGTTATGTAGACTCAGTCTACCCCAGTAAACTAGTGACTTTTATTCTAGACTTTTACTATATCCCTAGACCATTAAATTTGCGATTTATTTGAGGCTAAGAGTGACAGTCATAGAGTAAGAGCAAAGTCTATACCAGGAGCCTTACTTGCAAGTCATGACATAACAGTTATGCTGACTGAATATTGCATACAGTGTTTACCAAAACACTATGCAGTTCCGTGAAAAAGGAAGAAGGTTACATCCGAAAATTTGGTTTAATACAATGACACATATAATGGGTCTCTCCTCCTTCATTCAAGCACAACGGCATTTTTGTAGTTTTCTCCATAACACTGTTAATTGCGGGATTATCTTGAGGTTATCTTGAGATGATTTCGGGGCTTTAGTGTCCCCGCGGCCCGGTCCTCGACCAGGCCTCCACCCCCAGGAAGCAGCCCGTGACAGCAGACTAACACCCAGGTACCTATTTTACTGCTAGGTAACAGGGGCATAGGGTGAAAGAAACTCTGCCCATTGTTTCTCGCCGGCGCCTGTGATCGAACCCGGGACCACAAGTCCAGTGTGCTGTCAGCTCGGCCGACCGGCTCCCCAGCGGTAACTGTAGGATAACACAACAAGTTACCATGGATTAAGTTCAGGATAAGACAGTAGGTTACCTGGACGTGGATAAGGATAAGACAGTTCAGGATAAGACAGTAGATTACCTGGACGTGACTGTAGAATATCACATGTTACTGGTGGGTGAGTAGAATAAGACATGTTACTGGTGGGTGAGTAGAATAAGACAACATATTACTGGTGGGTGAGTAGAATGAGACATGTTACTGGTGGGTGAGTAGAATAAGACAACATATTACTGGTGGGTGAGTAGAATGAGACATGTTACTGGTGGGTGAGTAGAATAAGACAACATGTTACTGGTGGGTGAGTAGAATAAGACAACATGTTACTGGTGGGTGAGAAGAATAACACAACTGCGTACCGTTGAGTGACCATAGAATAAAACAACTAATGTTACCATGGGTCGACCGGATATCACGACAGGTAACCATGGGATAACTAGGAATAAGAGAACATGCTATTGGTGGGTAATTACAAGATATTACAGGTGGTTGTGTTTATGAGAGAGACCGTGGGAAACGCTTACCTGGTGTATTGAGTACGTGTGAAAATACAGTGATAAGGGAGGTAGTAACAGAGTCAAGTCACTCGGAGTTCATGTGTTGTACTCTGCCTAATGTACTCACCATGAGGTCTTACAGGGACCATCTTGTTCCATCTAGAGATGGCACCCCCTACATACGAAGATTTTTTTTTTGCATTCAAATCCATACCTATAAGAGAGTGTCTGTTTCAAAGATATTCAAAGTCTTTTTAAAGTTAGAGGCTTGATGCTTAAAGCATCTGGCCAGAAGCCAGGTGTGAAGCCAGTTGCTTCACCCAGGCTGATAGAGATAAAGGTCTGTGGTACGGGATGAGTACTGATTGGTCGGGTCGCCAGAATTCAAGAGAGAACAGCGTGCCGGTGTCCATTCAGAGCCCACGACGATTGTTGGCTTTACCCGCCACTGTTCCTACGAAATATTAGAAAAATCTTTATATATTCCTTATACACCATTTATTATTAGGACGCCTGACAGCTGGATGGACAACGCTTCGATTCGTAGTCCNTGTTCTGGTCTTGTCCTTACTCTCATTTGGGTAGGGTAAATAGTTCCGTGATTTGGGTTTCATGGTAGGTTGTTCTATTCTTATGTGATTGCTTCAAGAATTTGTAATCTTCTTGCATCTTGTGTTTTGTCTATTATGCATGTATTTTTGTTCAACATTTCTCTTGTTAGGGTGATGTCATGGGCTTGTCTCATGTGTTCCTAGGTGCATGGGTAACGAAGGACCTACAGCCGAATTGAAGGCAAAGGTCACAAATTGATCGAAACTGTGAACGCCAAGAAATCCGGACTCCACCTGCCAAAGATTATTGGGGAATATAAGCCTGGATATGCGTATGGAAATGTCAGACACATAGCCTGGAAGCCCACTTCGGCCCATCATTAGGCAGATACCGACACCCACGTACAGACTGCGAAGCGACTCAACGGCCTGCTGACTCCTTATGTCCCTTGCACCTTCAGCCTGAAGTCTCCAAAGGAATTTGTTGACTTACTGAGGGGAACACAGGCCACAGCGATAAGAGCCTCGTTGGACGTATAATCACTGTTTACCACGTACCTGTGGACGAAACAATCGGGATGATAGCGGACAGAGTGTATCGTGATCCGGCCTGTACTACTCTTGACTTACCAGAAAATATTCTAAGGAAACTACTCCAAGCTTGTACTAAAGAGGCACTCTTCTTGAGCCCGGATGGACACATGTATAAGCAAGTAGATGGGGTCGCCATTGGTTCTCCCCTAGGTGTCCTGTTTGTGAACTTCTACATGGGTACTATCGAGAAAAAGCCTTAGTCGACTTGAACATGAAACCGGCCATATACTGCAGGTATGTTGACGACATTTTTACACAGGTACCTGATGTCAGACATCTGCAGGAGCTGAAAGAGGCGTTTGAGCAGAATTCTGTGTTGCGTTTCACTTACGAGATGGAGATGGATGGAAGCTGCCCTTTCTAGATGTAACAGTCATGGAAAGGAGCGGAGTTTCCACACTGCAGTCTACACTAAGGAAACACATAGGAATGTGCCTAAATGCCAACAGTGACTGCCCAGACAGGTACAAGAGAAGTGTTGTTATGCTTATGTCGACCGTGCTCTCAGCCACAGCTCAGAATGGAAGCAAGTCGACGAAGAACTCTGTAGGGTAAGGCAGGTCCTAGTCAACAACTGCTTCTCCAATGGTTTCATTGAAGACATCATAAGAAGGAAAGTGAAACGCCATGCAACCTCTGAAGAGACAACTAATACAACACCTATACCCCCTATTAGACTATTTTAAAGGAACTTCTTCTCCACAGCTCATAAAACGGAGGAAAGGGTCCTGAAAGATATTGTTAATAGAAATGTTATCCCTACAGACAAAAATCAGAAGATACAGCTAACGATTTACTATAAAACCAAGAAAACGGCCAGCCTACTCATGAGAAACTCTCCAGACACGGAGCAGAACGCTCTAAAAGAGACAAACGTCGTCTATGCCTTCAAATGCCCTCTTGGGGACTGTAAGCCTCAAAAAACTCAGTATATAGGCAAGACAACAACATCTCTTTCCAGGCGTTTAACGATGCATAAGCAACAGGGCTCCATTAAGAAACATATATTCTCTTCACACAACCAAACCATCACCAGAGAAATCTTAGCAAACGACACAGAAATCATTGATAGATACAGCGACAGCAGGCGGCTTGACATCTGCGAGGCACTACACATCAAGAAGTCAACAACAGCAATCAACAGCCAATTAACGCACAACTATATTCTACCCACTTCAAGACTCCGCTCCAACATAGAAACATCAAGAAATATGGGCCAATAGGCCTTCTACAGTTCTATTTGTACCCAACTTCTGCAAATCTATATCCATTATTCCGTGTTCTGTGTTTTGTTGAAAGTTTGTTTTTCACCTCACTATTGTACTACATCACCTCACCCAAATGCAGGTATAAGAGCCAATGCTGTTCAGCCTTAAGTTCAGTCATAAGTTGTGTGTGGATAAACTAAAGTCATTGAAAATGTAATAAGTTTTACGAAACGCGCTCAAGTGTCGCGTCAGACTAGAAATAAAAATGAATTTTGGACAATTGATTTTTCATTTACCGTCACCAGTAAAAAGAAACATAAGGAAAATCGAGAAAATTCGTGTTAGAATTATTAATCTTACTTTTTCGGTCATATTTAATAATATATATGTATATATTTATATATTTAATGCACAACTTGCCTAAACACGCAAGTGAAGTTATACAACTTTTAGAACACTTTCCCACCAGGAGACTCGAACCCTCGCCAGCACAGAAGCCTTCCAGCAACCGGCATAACAGGTATGCCTTAACCCACTGCACCACGCTCAGACCCCAAAGAGATAGTAATTTCGGGGTATTTCAATACCTCAAAGACCACCACCTCCCAAGAGCACTAGAGCAAGTGAGGGGTCAATTTGACGTCTTTCATCATGTCCCTGTTAATATTGGAAGACACTGTGTCTATGCTTAATGCACAACTTGCCTAAACACGCAAGTGAAGTTATACAATTTTTAGAACACTTTCCAACCAGGAGACTCGAACCCTCGCCAGCACAGAAGCCTTCCAGCAACCGGCATAACAGGTACACCTTAACCCACTCCACCACGCTCAGACCCCAAAGAGATGGTAATTTCTGAATATTTCAATACCTCAAAGACCACCACCTCCCAAGAGCACTAGAGCAAGTGATGGGTCAATTTGACGTTTTTCATCAAGTCCCTGTTAATATGGGAAGACACTGTGTCTATGCTTAATGCACAACTTGCCTAAACACGCAAGTGAAGTTATACAATTTTTAGAACACTTTCCCACCAGGAGACTCGAACCCTCGCCATCACAGAAGCCTTCCAGCAACCGGCATAACAGGTATGCCTTAACCCACTGCACCACGCTCAGACCCCAAAGAGATGGTAATTTCGGGGTATTTCAATACCTCAAAGACCACCACCTCCCAAGAGCACTAGAGCAAGTGAGGGGTCAATTTGACGTTTTTCATCAAGTCCCTGTTAATATGGGAAGACATTGTGTCTATGCTTAATGCACAACTTGCCTAAACACGCAAGTGAAGTTATACAACTTTTAGAACACTTTCCCACCAGGAGACTCGAACCCTTGCCAGCACAGAAGGTTTCCAGCAACCGGCATAACAGGTACGCCTTAACCCACTGCACCACGCTCAGACCCTAAAGAGATGGTAATTTCGGTGGTATTTCAATACCTCAAAGACCACCACCTCCCAAGAGCACTAGAGCAAGTGAGGGGTCAATTTGACTTTTTCATCAAGTTCCTGTTAATATGGGAAGACACTGTGTCTATGCTTAATGCACAACTTGCCTAAACACGCAAGTGAAGTTATACAATTTTTAGAACACTTTCCCACCAGGAGACTCGAACCCTCGCCATCACAGAAGCCTTCCAGCAACTGGCATAACAGGTATGCCTTAACCCACTGCACCACGCTCAGACCCCAAAGAGATGGTAATTTTGGGGTATTTCAATACCTCAAAGACCACCACCTCCCAAGAGCACTAGAGCAAGTGAGGGGTCAATTTAACGTTTTTCATCAAGTCCCTGTTAATATGGGAAGACACTGTGTCTATGCTTAATGCACAACTTGCCTAAACATGCAAGAAGAATTATACTGAGCGTGGTGCAGTGGGTTAAGGCGTACCTGTTATGCCGGTTGCTGGAAAGCTTCTGTGCTGGCGAGGGTTCGAGTCTCCTGGGGGAAAGTGTTCTAAAAGTTTTATAACTTCACTTGCGTGTTTAGGCAAGTTGTGCATTAAGCATAGACACAGTGTCTTCCCATATTAACAGGGACTTGATGAAAAATGTCAAATTGACCCCTCACTTGCTCTAGTGCTCTTGGGAGGTGGTGGTCTTTGAGGTATTGAAATACCCCGAAATTACCATCTCTATGGGGTCTGAGCATGGTGCAGTGGGTTAAGGCGTACCTGTTATGCCGGTTGCTGGAAGGCTTCTGTGCTGGCGAGGGTTCGAGTCTCCTGGTGGGAAAGTGTTCTAAAAGTTATATATATATATATATATATATATATATATATATATATATATATATATATTATATATATATATATAATATATATATATATATATGTGACAATAATCTCTTTCAAGAGAGATTGAACCTGCTCTTCCCTACATAAAGTTACTTATATATATACAACAATAAGATGCTACCTTCAATATACGTCTACTAGTAGCACAAAACGTTTTGGCCAGGAGGCAAACATACCCTCAACTCCCCCCGCTCCACACTCCCTCCGTGCCGGCTCGCCATCGGCGTCAGTCAGAAAATTTCCATTCCAGCCTGCCTGCTTCTGATTGGTGACCTGCCGACTGCACACCTGCACCTCAGCGCCCTCTACCTAGTCAATGTCTCGGCTTGAACCAGTCACTGAAGTTAGAATATCTTGTGCTCTCAAGCTGAAAACAACTAACTGATATACGCTCTGTCTATCAGGTGGATTTTCTCAGCTAGCGCTTTGTTCTCAGCACTTGTTTATTTCATATTGTCTTTATATTATTCCTAGAGTAATTCATCCCTGTTCTAAATTTTTATGTTATATTTTTTGACTTGTTTGTTTGCACTGTACATAGCCAAGGGATTCTTTTGTTTGTGGCTTGTTTTCCATTTAATTAAAGTTTCATTATTCATACTATGTGTTTTGCGTGTCTTCCCCTACTTTACCACAGACAACAGCCAAGCAGTCTATCTTTTTTTTGTAAATGTGATAGGCATTGACACCAGCCATTAGGAGGACTGCCGAACATCTACACTCCTTCATTTTCCCGTCACATTTAATGGGGCAATGTCGAAGGAGCTTCACCTAGGTACTAGTACTAGAACATCAATTTATGGTAAGTGTACTTGGCTTTGATACAGTTGCTTTTCAATATTTTCATTACTTCTTTATATTTATATGGTGCTGTGTATTTTGTGCATTCCGAGAGTAGCATATTGAGTGTTGGATAACTTTGGATTACGTGGTGACTGGAGGCCTCAGTCATTCTCTTAATTGGTCATCCCTCCCTCAGTGTTATTACTCGTGTTTTCCACCTTTTGTCCCTAGGATATTTCTCAATCTCAGACAGATCATCATTTTGGTACCCTGGTACTTTGATTTGTCTCTGGTCAAAGCACCATATCTTCTGCAATCCGACCAGAGCAGGATACAGAGGGCCATATTTCCTCTAGCACGGACTACGTTGTTGAGTTTTGTTATTTTTTTTATTTTTATTTTACATGCAGAACATGCAAATTAA
>WNGS01166226.1:11319766-11333773 GCA_020271785.1 Procambarus virginalis | reverse complement strand
CTTCTGGCGTATTATTTTTCTGTTGCATATATGCCTGGGCACCATTCAGGTTTGTTCGCATTTGTGTTCCTCACGTGTGTCCCAAACAATGAGGAGATTTGATAAAATTCCAATGCCCAAGATTAACATCAGAGTGCCGGCGGGATGATGGGGAATTAGCCTCAGTTACCATCATCTTTTGTCTGGTCGTGATCGTCGATTGGATAAGGGGTTCTGTACACCAGTTGCCGAGTGCTCTTTGTAGTATGGGTTCAAGTCACTTCTGGGATGTAAGTTTTCAGGTGCATATATGCCAGGGGACAATTCAGGCCTTTTCGCATTTGTGTTGCTAACATGTGCCCCAAAGAATGAGGTGATTTGATAAAATACCATGCCCAATATTAACATCAGAGTGCCGGCGGGTTGATAGGGAAGTTGCCTCGGCTTCCATCATCTTTCGTCCGGTCGTGATGGTCGAGATGTTAAGGGGTCCTGTACATCAGTTGCAGAGTGTTCCTGGCAGTATGGGTTCGAGTCACTTCTGGCATGTGAGTTTTAAGTTTCATATATGCCTGGTGACCATTCAGGCTTGTTCGCATTTGTGTTCCGCACGTGTGCCACAAAGAATGAGGTTATTTGATAAATTACTATGGCTAAGATTACCATCAGAGTGCCGGAGAGATGATAGGAAATTTGCTTTGGCTACCATCATCTTTTTTCCAGTCGTGATGGTCGAGTGGTTAAGTGGACCTGTACACCAGTTACAGAGTGATCATGGCAGTATGGGTTCGAGTCACTTTTGGGGTGTAAGTTTTCAGTTACATATATGCCTGGGGACCATTCGGCTTTTGTTGCATTTGTGTTCCTCATGTGTGCCCCAAAGAATGATTTGATTTGATGAAATATTATGTCCAAGATTACCATCAGAGTGCCAGCGGGATGATGGGGAATTGGCCTCAGCTACTATCATCTTTTGTGTGGTCGTGATGGTCGAGTGGTTAAGGGGTCCTGTACACCATTTGCAGAGTGATCCTGGCAGTATGGGTTCGATCACTTCTGGGGTGTGTGTTTTCAGTTACATATATGCCTAAGGACCATTCAGGTTTGTTCACACTCGTGTTCGTCACGTGTCTCCCAAAGAACGAGGTGATTTGTTGAAATACTATGTCGAAAATTACCATCAAAGTGCCAGCGGGATGATGGGGAATTACCCTCAGCTACCATCATGTTTTGTCCGGTCGTGATGGTCGAGTGGTTAAGGGGTCCTGTACACCAGTTGCAGAGTGATCCTGGTAGTATGGGTTCGAGTCACTTCTGGGGTATGAGTTTACAGTTGCATATACGCCTGGGGAGCATTCAGGTTTGTTCGCATTTGCGTTCTTCACGTGTAACCCCATAGAATGAGGTGACTTGATAAAATACCATGCCCCAATATTACCTTCAGAGTGCCTGCAGGGATGATGGGGATTAGCCTCAGCTACCATCATCTTTTGTCTGGTCGTGATGGTCGAGTAGTTAAGGGGTCCTGCACACATAATGCAGAGTGTTCCTGGCAGTATTGGTTCGAGTCACTTTTGGGATGTAAGTTTTCAGTTGCATATACGCCTGGGTGACAATTCAGGCTTGTACGCATTTGTGGTCGTCATGTGTGCCCCAAAGAATGAGTTGATATGATAAAATACCATGCCCAAGATTACCATCAGAGTGCCGGCGGGTTGATGGGGAATTAGCCTCGGCTACTATCATCTTTTTCTGTCGTGGTGATGGTCGAAAAGGTTACGGGGTCCTGTACATCCTTTGCAGAGTGCTCCTGGCAGTGTGGGTTCGAGTCACTTAGGGGAGTAAGTTTTCAGTTGCATATATGCCTGGGGACCATTCAGGCTTGTTCTCATTTGTGTTTCTCACGTGTGCCACAACGAATGACATGATTTGATAAATTACTATGTCTACGATTACCATCAGTGTGCCTGCAGGATGACTGGGAATTAGCCTCGGCTACCATCATCTTTTGTCCGGTCATGATGGTCGAGTACTCACCTAGTTGTGCTTGCGGGGGTTGAGCTCTGGCTCTTTGGTCCCGCCTCTCAACCGTCAATCAACAGGTGTACAGTTTCCTGAGCCTAATAGGCTCTATCATATCTACACTTGAAACTGTGTATGGAGTCAGCCTCCACCACATCGCTTCCTAATGCATTCCATTTGTCAACCACTCTGACACTAAAAAAGTTCTTTCTAATATCTTTGTGGCTCATTTGGGCACTCAGCTTCCACCTGTGTCCCCTAGTGCGTGTGCCCCTTGTGTTAAACAGCCTGTCTTTATCAACCCTGTCGATTCCCCTGAGAATCTTGAATGTGGTGATCATGTCCCCCCTAACTCTTCTGTCTTCCAACGAAGTGAGGTTTAATTCCTGCAGTCGCTCCTCGTAGCTCATACCTCTCAGCTCGGGTACTAGTCTGGTGGCAAACCTTTGAACCTTTTCCAGTTTAGTCTTATGCTTGACTAGATAGGGACTCCATGCTGGAGCCGCATACTCCAGGATTGGTCTGACATATGTGGTATATAATGTTCTGAAAGATTCCTTACACAAGTTTAACGAGTGGTTAAGGGGTCCTGTACACCAGTTGCAGAGTGATCCTGGCAGTATGAGTTCGAGTCACTTTTGGGGTGTGAGTTTTCAGTTGCATATATGCCTTAAGACCATTCAGGCCTGTTCGCATTTGTGTTCCTCACTTGTGACACAAAGAATGAGGTGATTTGATAAAACACCATGCCCAAGATTACCATCAGAGTGCCAGCAGGATGATGCGGAATTACCCTCAGCTACCATCATCTTTTATCCGGTCGTGATGGTCGATTGGTTAAGGGGCCCTGCACACCAGTTGCAGAGTGGTCCTGGCAGTATGGGTTCGATTCACTTATTGGGTGTTAGTTTTCAAGAGCATATATCCCTGGGGACCATTCAGGCTTGTTTGCAATTGTGTTCATAACATGTGTCCCAAAGAATAAGGTGATTTGACGAAATAATATGCACAAGATTACCATCAGAGTGCCGGTGGGTTGATGGGGAATTAGCATTGGCTACCATCATCTTTTTTCAGGTCGTGATGGTCGAGTGGTTAAGGGGTCCTTTACACCAGTTGCAGAGTGCTCCTGGCAGTATTGGTTCGAGTCAATTCTGGGATGTGAGTTTTCAGTTGCATATACGCCTGGGTGACAATTCAGGTTTGTTCGCATTTGTGTTCCTCACGTGTGCCCCGAAGAATGAGTTGATTCGATAAAATACCATGCCCAAGATTACCATCAGAGTGCCGGTGGGATGATGGGGATTTAGCCTCAGCTACCAACATCTTTTGTCCGGTCGTGATGGTCGAGTGATTAAGGGGTCCTGTACACTAGTTGCAGAGTGCTCCTGGCAGTATAGGTTCGAGTCACTTCTGGGGTGTTAGTTTCCAGTTGTATATATGCCTGGGGACCATTCAGGATTCTTCGCATTTTATTTCTCACGTGTGCCCCAAAGAATGAGTTGACTTGATAAAATACCATGCCCAATATTACCATCAGAGTTCCGGCAGGATGATGGGGAATTAGCCTTGTCATCCATCATCTTTTGTACGGTCGTGATGGTCGAATGGTTAAGGGGTCCTGTACACCAGTTGCAGAGTGTTCCTGGCAGTATGGGTTCGAGTTACTTCCAGGGTGTTGATTTTCAGATGCATATATGCCTGGGGACCATTCACGTTTTTTGCATTTGTGTTTCTCTCGTGTGCCCCAAAGAATGAGTTGACTTGATAAAACACCATGCCTAATATTACCATCAGAGTGCCGGCAGGGTGATAGGGTGATAGCCTCAGCTACCATCATCTTTTGTTTGGTCATGATGGTCGAGTAGTTAATGGGTCCTTTACACTAGTTGCAGAGTGCTCCTGGCAGTATGGGTTCGAGTCACTTCTGTCGTGTGAGTTTCAATTGCATATATGCCTGCGGACCATTCACGTTTTTTGCATTTGTGTTCCTCACGTGTGCCCCAAAGAATGAGGTGATTTGATAAAATACCATGCCCAAGATTACCATTAGAGTGCCAGCGAGATAATGATGAATTACCCTCAGGTACCATCATGTTTTGTCCGGTCGTGATGGTTGAGTGGTTACGGGGTCTTGTACACCAAATGGAAAGTGGTCCCGGCAGTATGGGATCGAGTCACTTCTGGGGTATGAGTTTTCAGTTGCATATATGCCTGGGGACCATTTAGGCTTGTTCGCATTTGTGTTCCTCACGTGTGCCCCAAAGAATAAGGTGATTTGATAAAATACCATGCCCAAGATTACTATCAGAGTGCCGGCGGGTTGATGGGGAGTTAGCCTCGGCAACAATCAACTTTTTTCTGGTCGAGTGGTTAATTGGTCCTGTACACCAGCTGCAGAGTGCTCCTGGAAGTATGGAATCGAGTCTCTTCAGGGGTGTGAATTTTCAGTTGCATATATGCCTGGGGACCATTCAGGCTTGTTCGCATTTGTGTTCCACATGTGTGCCCCAAAGAATGAGGAGATTTGATGAAATACTATGCCCATGATTACCATTAGAGTGCCAGCGGGATAATGGGGAATTACCCTCAGCTACTATCATGTTTTGTCCAGTCGTGATGGTCGAGTGGTTAAGGGGTCTTGTACACCAGATGGAAAGTCATCCTGGCAGTATGGGATCGAGTCACTTCCTCGGTTGTGAGTTTTCAGTTGCATATATGCATGGGGACCAATCAGGCTTGTTCGCATTTGTGTTCCTCAAGTGTGCCCCAAACAATGAGGTGATTTGATAAAATACCATTCTCAAGATTACCTTCAAAGTGCCGCCAGCATGATGGGGAAATAGCCTCGGCTACCATCATCTTTTGTCTGGTCATGATGTTCGAGTGGTTAAGGGGTCCTGTTCACCAGTTGCAGAGCGCTGCTGCCAGTATGGGTTCGAGTCACTTCTGGGGTTTGAGTTTTCAGTTGCATTTATGCCTGGGGACCATTCAGGCTTTTTCACATTTGTGTTTCTCACGTGTGCCCCAAAAAACGAGGTGATTTGATAATGTTCCATGCCCAAGATTACCATCAGAGTGCCAGCGGGATGATGGGGAATTAGCCTCAGCTAACACCATCTTTTCTCCTGTCGTTGTGGTCGCGTGGTTAAGGGGTCCTGGACAACAGTTACAGAGTGCTCCTGGCAGTATGGGTTCGAGTCACTTCTGAGGTGTGAGTTTTCAGTTGCATATCTGCCTGGGGACCATTCAGGCTTGTTCGCATTTGTGTTCCACATGTGTGCCGCAACGAATGAGGTGATTTGATGAAATACCATGCCTAAGATTTCCATTAGAGTGCCAGCGGGATAATGTGAAATAACCCTCAGCTACAATTATGTTTTGTCCGGTCGTGATGGTTGAGTGGTTAAGGGGTCTTGTACACCAGATGGAAAGTCATCCTGGCAGTATGGGATCGAGTCACTTCTGGGGTGTGAGTTTTCAGTTGCTTATATGCCTGGGGACCTTTCAGGCTTGTTCGCATTTGTGTTCCTAAAATATGCCCCAAAGAATAAGGTGATTTGATAAAACACCATGCCCAAGATTATCGTGAGAGTGCCGGCGGGATGATGGGGAATTAGCCTTGTCATCCATCATCTTTTGTCCGGTCATTATGGTTGAGTGGTTAAGGGGTCCTGTACACCAGATGCAGTGTGATCCTGGCAGTATGGGTTCGAGTCACTTCTGGGGTTTGAGTTTTCAGTTGCATATACGCCTGGGGACCATTATGGCTTGTTCGCATTTGTGTTCCTCACGTGTGCCCCCAAAGAATGAGTTAATTTGATAAAATTCCATGCCCAAGATTACCATCAGAGTGCCGGCGGGATGATTGGGAATTAGCCTTAGCTACCACCATCTTTTCTCCTGTCATTGTGGTAGCGTGGTTAAGGGTTCCTGGTCAACAGTTGCAGAGTGCTCCTGGCAGTATGGGTTCGAGTCAGTTCTGGGGTGTGAGTTTTCAGTTGCATATATGCCTGGGGACCATTCAGGCTTGTTCACATTTGTGTTCCTAAAATATGCCCCAAAGAATAAGGTGATTTGATAAAATTATATGCCCAAGATTACTATCAAAGTGCCGGCAGGATGATGGGGAATTAGCCTCGGCTGCCATCATCTTTGTCCAGTCGTGACGGACGAGTGTTTAAGGGGTCCTGTTCACCAATTGCAGAATGCATTTGGCAGTATGGGTTCGAGTCACTTCTGGGGTTTGTGTTTTCAGTTGCATATACGCCTGGGGGACCATTCAGGCTTGTTCGCATTTGTGGTCCTCATGTGTGCCACAAAGAATGAGGTGATTTGATAAAATACCATGCCCCCAAGATTACCATCAGAGTGCCGGCAGGATGATGGGGAATTAGCCTCAGCTACCATCATCTTTTGTTTGGTCGGGATGGTCGAGTGGTTAATCGGTCCTGTACACCAGTTGCAGAGTGCTCCTGGCAGTATGGGTTCGAGTGACTTACGGGTGTGAGTTTTCAGTTGAATATATGCCTGGGGACCATTCAGGCTTGTTAACATTTGTGATCCTCACGTGTGCCCCAAAAAATGTGGTGATTTAATAGAATACCATGCCCAAGATTACCATCATAGTGCCAGTGGGATGATGGGGAATTAGCCTCGGCTACCATCATCTTTTGTCCGGTCGTGATGGTCGAGTGATTATGGGGTCCTGTACACCAAGTGCAGAGTGCTCCTGGCAGTATGGGTTGGAGTCGCTTCTGGGGGGTTAGTTCTCAGTTTCATATATGCCTGGGGACAATTCAGGCATATATATATATATATATATATATATATATATATATATAGATATATATATATATATATATATATATATATATGTAATATATATATATATATATATATATATATATATATATATATATATATATATATATATATATATATATATATATATATATATATATATATATATATATATATATATATATATATATATATTATTATTAATATGACCGAAAAAGTAAGATTAATAATTCTAACACGAATTTTCTCTATTTTCCTTATGTTTCTTTTTACTGGTGACGGTAAATGAAAAATCAATTCTCCAAATTCATTTTTATTTCTAGTCTGACGCGACACTTGAGCGCGTTTCGTAAAACTTATTACATTTTCAAAGACTTTAGTTACACACACACAAAACAACTATAACTGAACAGAGTTTAAACAGCTTTTCTTTTTTATACCTGCATTTGGGTGAGGTGACATGTTACAATGGTTTGGGGTGAGGTGAGAACAAACACAGAACACGAAACAATGGGTATAAGCTAAAGGGAAGAATAGATCTGTAACTGCAGAAGGCCTATTGGCCCATATTTCTTGATGTTTCTATATTGGAGCGGAGTCTTGAAGTGGGTAGAATATAGTTGTGCGTTAATTGGCTGTTGATTGCTGGTGTTGACTTCTTGATGTGTAGTGCCTCGCAGATGTCAAGCCGCCTGTTGTCGCTGTATCTATCAATGATTTCTGTGTTGTTTGTTAAGATTTCTCTGGTGATGGTTTGGTTGTGGAAGAGATTATATGTTCCTTGATAGAGCCCTGTTGCTTATGCATCGTTAATCGCCTGGAAAGAGATGTTGTTGTCTTGCCTATATATTGAGTTCTTTGGGGCTTACAGTCCCCAAGTGGGCATTTGAAGGCATAGACGACATTGGTCTCTTTCAAAGCGTTCTGCTTTGTGTCTGGAGAGTATCTCATGAGTAGGTTGGCAGTTTTCTTGGTATATATATATATGTCTATATATATATATATATATATATATATATATATATATATATATATATATAATATATATATATATATATATATATATATATATATATATATAATATATAATATATATATATATATATATATATATATATATATATATATATATATATATATATATATATATATATATATATATATATATTGGTGTATACTGGCAGCAGGTTTTCTTTTAAACATGTCTCATTAAATATGACCGCATATTCTGTATTTACTAACTTCTGATTTAGGGCTTCTATCCCTCTAACTATTTTCTTAGCATCAGGGCTTAGCTGAAATAGGAGTTCTCCAAAACTCATTTTCGTAATTTCCGGGTGAAGAAAAGAGGTAAATTACTATATAATGTATTACACTTATTTATACAATATGCACAACGTTTCGAACCTCCATGGTTCATTCTCAAGTGAATGAATTTTATAATGTGATTTGATTTTATACCTGCACTGGGTCAGGTGATAAGATAATAAATGTGAAAACAAAAGGGGATACAAAGGAGATATAAGTAGGGTCACACATATGAACATAAGAATATAGGTAACCGCAGAAGGCCTGTTGGCCCATACGAGGCAGCTGGTATCTACATACAAAGATTAATCCAGTGTAATTGGCCTGTTATGTTGAACATTGTCTTCTGTGTTGGCATCGTTATGTTCTGGTCTTGTCCTTACTCTCATTGTGGGTAGGGTAAATAGTTCCGTGATTTGGGTGTTCATGGTAGGTTGTTCTATTCTTATGTGGATTGCTTCAAGAATTTGTAATCTTCTTGCATCTTGTGTTTTGTCTATTATGCATGTATTTTTGTTCAACATTTCTCTTGTTAGGGTGATGTCATGGGCTTGTCTCATGTGGTTCCTAGGTGCATGGGTAACGAAGGACACTACAGCCGAATTGAAGGCAAAGGTCAACAAATTGATCGAAACTGTGAACGCCAAGAAATCCGGACTCCACCTGCCAAAGATTATTGGGGAATATAAGCCTGGATATGCGTATGGAAATGTCAAGACACATAAGCCTGGAAGCCCACTTCGGCCCATCATTAGGCAGATACCGACACCCACGTACAGACTGGCGAAGCGACTCAACGGCCTGCTGACTCCTTATGTCCCTTGCACCTTCAGCCTGAAGTCTCCAAAGGAATTTGTTGACTTACTGAGGGGAACACAGGCCACAGCGATAAGAGCCTCGTTGGACGTATAATCACTGTTTACCAACGTACCTGTGGACGAAACAATCGGGATGATAGCGGACAGAGTGTATCGTGATCCGGCCTGTACTACTCTTGACTTACCAGAAAATATTCTAAGGAAACTACTCCAAGCTTGTACTAAAGAGGCACTCTTCTTGAGCCCGGATGGACACATGTATAAGCAAGTAGATGGGGTCGCCATTGGTTCTCCCCTAGGTGTCCTGTTTGTGAACTTCTACATGGGTACTATCGAGAAAAAAGCCTTAGTCGACTTGAACATGAAACCGGCCATATACTGCAGGTATGTTGACGACATTTTTACACAGGTACCTGATGTCAGACATCTGCAGGAGCTGAAAGAGGCGTTTGAGCAGAATTCTGTGTTGCGTTTCACTTACGAGATGGAGATGGATGGGAAGCTGCCCTTTCTAGATGTAACAGTCATGGAAAGGAGCGGAGGTTTCCACACTGCAGTCTACACTAAGGAAACAAACATAGGAATGTGCCTAAATGCCAACAGTGACTGCCCAGACAGGTACAAGAGAAGTGTTGTTAATGCTTATGTCGACCGTGCTCTCAGCCACAGCTCAGAATGGAAGCAAGTCGACGAAGAACTCTGTAGGGTAAGGCAGGTCCTAGTCAACAACTGCTTCTCCAATGGTTTCATTGAAGACATCATAAGAAGGAAAGTGAAACGCCATGCAACCTCTGAAGAGACAACTAATACAACACCTATACCCCCTATTAGACTATTTTAAAGGAACTTCTTCTCCACAGCTCATAAAACGGAGGAAAGGGTCCTGAAAGATATTGTTAATAGAAATGTTATCCCTACAGACAAAAATCAGAAGATACAGCTAACGATTTACTATAAAACCAAGAAAACGGCCAGCCTACTCATGAGAAACTCTCCAGACACGGAGCAGAACGCTCTAAAAGAGACAAACGTCGTCTATGCCTTCAAATGCCCTCTTGGGGACTGTAAGCCTCAAAAAACTCAGTATATAGGCAAGACAACAACATCTCTTTCCAGGCGTTTAACGATGCATAAGCAACAGGGCTCCATTAAGAAACATATATTCTCTTCACACAACCAAACCATCACCAGAGAAATCTTAGCAAACGACACAGAAATCATTGATAGATACAGCGACAGCAGGCGGCTTGACATCTGCGAGGCACTACACATCAAGAAGTCAACAACAGCAATCAACAGCCAATTAACGCACAACTATATTCTACCCACTTCAAGACTCCGCTCCAACATAGAAACATCAAGAAATATGGGCCAATAGGCCTTCTACAGTTCTATTTGTACCCAACTTCTGCAAATCTATATCCATTATTCCGTGTTCTGTGTTTTGTTGAAAGTTTGTTTTTCACCTCACTATTGTACTACATCACCTCACCCAAATGCAGGTATAAGAGCCAATGCTGTTCAGCCTTAAGTTCAGTCATAAGTTGTGTGTGGATAAACTAAAGTCATTGAAAATGTAATAAGTTTTACGAAACGCGCTCAAGTGTCGCGTCAGACTAGAAATAAAAATGAATTTTGGACAATTGATTTTTCATTTACCGTCACCAGTAAAAAGAAACATAAGGAAAATCGAGAAAATTCGTGTTAGAATTATTAATCTTACTTTTTCGGTCATATTTAATAATATATATGTATATATTTATATATTTAATGCACAACTTGCCTAAACACGCAAGTGAAGTTATACAACTTTTAGAACACTTTCCCACCAGGAGACTCGAACCCTCGCCAGCACAGAAGCCTTCCAGCAACCGGCATAACAGGTATGCCTTAACCCACTGCACCACGCTCAGACCCCAAAGAGATAGTAATTTCGGGGTATTTCAATACCTCAAAGACCACCACCTCCCAAGAGCACTAGAGCAAGTGAGGGGTCAATTTGACGTCTTTCATCATGTCCCTGTTAATATTGGAAGACACTGTGTCTATGCTTAATGCACAACTTGCCTAAACACGCAAGTGAAGTTATACAATTTTTAGAACACTTTCCAACCAGGAGACTCGAACCCTCGCCAGCACAGAAGCCTTCCAGCAACCGGCATAACAGGTACACCTTAACCCACTCCACCACGCTCAGACCCCAAAGAGATGGTAATTTCTGAATATTTCAATACCTCAAAGACCACCACCTCCCAAGAGCACTAGAGCAAGTGATGGGTCAATTTGACGTTTTTCATCAAGTCCCTGTTAATATGGGAAGACACTGTGTCTATGCTTAATGCACAACTTGCCTAAACACGCAAGTGAAGTTATACAACTTTTAGAACACTTTCCCATCAGGAGACTCGAACCCTCGCCAGCACAGAAGCCTTCCAGCAACCGGCATAACAGGTACGCCTTAACCACTGCACCACGCTCAGACCCTAAAGAGATGGTAATTTCGGTGGTATTTCAATACCTCAAAGACCACCACCTCCCAAGAGCACTAGAGCAAGTGAGGGGTCAATTTGACTTTTTCATCAAGTTCCTGATAATTAATATGGGAAGACACTGTGTCTATGCTTAATGCACAACTTGCCTAAACACGCAAGTGAAGTTATACAATTTTTAGAACACTTTCCCACCAGGAGACTCGAACCCTCGCCATCACAGAAGCCTTCCAGCAACCGGCATAACAGGTATGCCTTAACCCACTGCACCACGCTCAGACCCCAAAGAGATGGTAATTTCGGGGTATTTCAATACCTCAAAGACCACCACCTCCCAAGAGCACTAGAGCAAGTGAGGGGTCAATTTGACGTTTTTCATCAAGTCCCTGTTAATATGGGAAGACATTGTGTCTATGCTTAATGCACAACTTGCCTAAACACGCAAGTGAAGTTATACAACTTTTAGAACACTTTCCCACCAGGAGACTCGAACCCTTGCCAGCACAGAAGGTTTCCAGCAACCGGCATAACAGGTACGCCTTAACCCACTGCACCACGCTCAGACCCTAAAGAGATGGTAATTTCGGTGGTATTTCAATACCTCAAAGACCACCACCTCCCAAGAGCACTAGAGCAAGTGAGGGGTCAATTTGACTTTTTCATCAAGTTCCTGTTAATATGGGAAGACACTGTGTCTATGCTTAATGCACAACTTGCCTAAACACGCAAGTGAAGTTATACAATTTTTAGAACACTTTCCCACCAGGAGACTCGAACCCTCGCCATCACAGAAGCCTTCCAGCAACTGGCATAACAGGTATGCCTTAACCCACTGCACCACGCTCAGACCCCAAAGAGATGGTAATTTTGGGGTATTTCAATACCTCAAAGACCACCACCTCCCAAGAGCACTAGAGCAAGTGAGGGGTCAATTTAACGTTTTTCATCAAGTCCCTGTTAATATGGGAAGACACTGTGTCTATGCTTAATGCACAACTTGCCTAAACATGCAAGTGAAGTTATACTGAGCGTGGTGCAGTGGGTTAAGGCGTACCTGTTATGCCGGTTGCTGGAAAGCTTCTGTGCTGGCGAGGGTTCGAGTCTCCTGGGGGGAAAGTGTTCTAAAAGTTTTATAACTTCACTTGCGTGTTTAGGCAAGTTGTGCATTAAGCATAGACACAGTGTCTTCCCATATTAACAGGGACTTGATGAAAAATGTCAAATTGACCCCTCACTTGCTCTAGTGCTCTTGGGAGGTGGTGGTCTTTGAGGTATTGAAATACCCCGAAATTACCATCTCTATGGGGTCTGAGCATGGTGCAGTGGGTTAAGGCGTACCTGTTATGCCGGTTGCTGGAAGGCTTCTGTGCTGGCGAGGGTTCGAGTCTCCTGGTGGGAAAGTGTTCTAAAAGTTATATATATATATATATATATATATATATATATATATATATATATATATATATATATATATATATATATATATATATATATATGTGACAATAATCTCTTTCAAGAGAGATTGAACCTGCTCTTCCCTACATAAAGTTACTTATATATATACAACAATAAGATGCTACCTTCAATATACGTCTACTAGTAGCACAAAACGTTTTGGCCAGGAGGCAAACATACCCTCAACTCCCCCCGCTCCACACTCCCTCCGTGCCGGCTCGCCATCGGCGTCAGTCAGAAAATTTCCATTCCAGCCTGCCTGCTTCTGATTGGTGACCTGCCGACTGCACACCTGCACCTCAGCGCCCTCTACCTAGTCAATGTCTCGGCTTGAACCAGTCACTGAAGTTAGAATATCTTGTGCTCTCAAGCTGAAAACAACTAACTGATATACGCTCTGTCTATCAGGTGGATTTTTCTCAGCTAGCGCTTTGTTCTCAGCACTTGTTTATTTCATATTGTCTTTATATTATTCCTAGAGTAATTCATCCCTGTTCTAAATTTTTATGTTATATTTTTTGACTTGTTTGTTTGCACTGTACATAGCCAAGGGATTCTTTTGTTTGTGGCTTGTTTTCCATTTAATTAAAGTTTCATTATTCATACTATGTGTTTTGCGTGTCTTCCCCTACTTTACCACAGACAACAGCCAAGCAGTCTATCTTTTTTTTGTAAATGTGATAGGCATTGACACCAGCCATTAGGAGGACTGCCGAACATCTACACTCCTTCATTTTCCCGTCACATTTAATGGGGCAATGTCGAAGGAGCTTCACCTAGGTACTAGTACTAGAACATCAATTTATGTAAGTGTACTTGGCTTTGATACAGTTGCTTTTCAATATTTTCATTACTTCTTTATATTTATATGGTGCTGTGTATTTTGTGCATTCCGAGAGTAGCATATGAGTGTTGGATAACTTTGGATTACGTGGTGACTGGAGGCCTCAGTCATTCTCTAATTGGTCATCCCTCCCTCAGTGTTATTACTCGTGTTTTCCACCTTTTGTCCCTAGGATATTTCTCAATCTCAGACAGATCATCATTTTGGTACCCTGGTACTTGATTTGTCTTCTGGTCAAAGCACCATATCTTCTGCAATCCGACCAGAGCAGGATACAGAGGGCCATATT
>WNGS01166226.1:11301250-11316840 GCA_020271785.1 Procambarus virginalis | reverse complement strand
TTTTGGCCTACTATGCAAGGCCCGATTTGCCTAATAAGCCAAGTTTTCCTGAATTAATATATTTCTCTAATTTTTTTCTTACGAAATGATAAAGCTACCCATTCATTACGTACGATGTAAATTTTATTTTATTGGAGTTAAAATTAACGTAGATATATGACCGACCTAACCAACCCTACCTAACCTACCTAACCTATCTTTATTGCTTAGGTTAGGTTAGGTAGCCGAAAAAGTTAGGTTAGGTTAGGTAGGTAGGTTAGGTAGTCGAAAAACAATTAATCATGAAAACTTGGCCTATTAGGCAAATCGGGCATTGCATAGTAGGCTGAGAAGTGCGGTCTGGCTACTAGGTACGACATATATATATATACATATATATATATATATATATATATATATATACATAATATATATATTATATATATATATCTAATATGTATATATATATAATATATATATCTATTATATATATATATATATATATATATATATATATATATATATGTCGTACCTAGTAGCCAGAACGCACTTTTCAGCCTACTATGCAAGGCCCGATTTGCCTAATAAGCCAAGTTTTCATGAATTAATTGTTTTTCGACTACCTAACCTACCTAACCTAACGTAACCTAACTTTTTCGGCTACCTAATCTAACCTAACCTATAAAGATAGGTTAGGTTAGGTTAGGTAGGGTCGGATAGGTTCGGTCATATAACTATGTTAATTTTAACTCCAATAAAAAATAATTGACCTGATACATAATGAAATGGGGATCTTTATCATTTCATAAGAAAAAATTAAAGAAAATATATTAATTCATGAAAACTTGGCTTATTAGGCAAATCGGGCCTTGCATAGTAGGCTGAGAAGTGCATTCTGGCTACTAGGTATGACATATGTATATATATATATATATATATATATATATATATATATATATATATATATATATATATATATATATATGCGAACAAGCCTGAATGGTCCCCAGGACTATATGCGAATGAAAACTCACACCCCAGAAGTGACTCGAACCCATACTCCCAGGAGCAACGCAACTGGTATGTACAAGACGCCTTAAACCACTTGACCATCACGACCGGACAAAATGAGGTGATAGCCGAAGCTATTTGAACCACCCCACCGCCGGCACTCGGATGGTTATCTTGGGCATAGCATTTTACCAAATCACCTCATTCTTTGGGGCACACGTGAGGAACACAAATGCGAACAAGCCTGAATGGTCCCCAGGACTATATGCGAATGAAAACTCACACCCCAGAAGTGACTCGAACCCATACTCCCAGGAGCAACGCAACTGGTATGTACAAGACGCCTTAAACCACTTGACCATCACGACCGGACAAAATGAGGTGATAGCCGAAGCTATTTGAACCACCCCACCACCGGCACTCGGATGGTTATCTTGGGCATAGCATTTTACCAAATCACCTCATTCTTTGGGGCACACGTGAGGAACACAAATGCGAACAAGCCTGAATGGCCCCCAGGACTATATGCGAATGAAAACTCACACCCCAGAAGTGACTCGAACCCATACTCCCAGGAGCAACGCAACTGGTATGTACAAGACGCCTTAAACCACTTGACCATCACGACCGGACAAAATGAGGTGATAGCCGAAGCTATTTGAACCACCCCACCGCCGGCACTCGGATGGTTATCTTGGGCATAGCATTTTACCAAATCACCTCATTCTTTGGGGCACACATGAGGAACACAAATGCGAACAAGCCTGAATGGTCCCCAGGACTATATGCGAATGAAAACTCACACCCCAGAAGTGACTCGAACCCATACTCCCAGGAGCAACGCAACTGGTATGTACAAGACGCCTTAAACCACTTGACCATCACGACCGGACAAAATGAGGTGATAGCCGAAGCTATTTGAACCACCCCACCGCCGGCACTCGGATGGTTATCTTGGGCATAGCATTTTACCAAACGGCACCTCGGATGCATTTCCGATGGTTCCTTTCATATAAAAGGGGTGACGCCGAGGAAAATAAGACTCGCGTCCCTACCAAAAGCAAAAAAGCACCTGTCCCTGAGCACTTGTTGCTCAATATTCTGTCAATTCCTTATCTGAGCCACATCTGGGTTGCAGGAAGACCTCACAGAGTGCGCGCCAACAACTGGAGACGCTTATATCCACCGGAGTTCGGTAAATCCGTCACTCTGACAGGATGACCGATCGCACGTCCTACCTCTCGGACGTGTCGTGAAAGACTGATATCGCCAAGGCGTCACCACGGCTGGACCCCCATGCCTATGTGACGTCACTTTTCCCAAAGTTGGTTTTCATTGGCTCCCAGTGCCACGTCGCTGACGGTGACCAATCTGGCGCCACTGACGTCACACGGTTTTGGCGGGAGAATAGACTCGCCAGCGCCATATTGGCTCCCTAAAGGGCCTATCCCACAGGCCAAAATACTATATTTTCGCAAATTTCTCGGCTCATCGAGAATACTGTTCTCTCCCACATATGTTCAATTGATGCCTGCAATGTAGAGAACGCTCGGGAATAGTGGACATGACTCTTTCAGCAGGCGTTGGAGAATTAGAAGGGGGGGAACACCGTCACAATATATATATATATATATATATATATATATATATATATATATATATATATATATATATATATATATATATATATTGTGACGATAATCTCTTTCAAGAGAGATTAAGCCTGGTCTTCCCTTCTATCGTCACGTATAATGCTACATTCAAGATACATGCAGCAGTAGCAAAACATTTGTCAATGCAGCCACACCTGCTCACCACCCCACTCCTGCACCCCCCACACTTCTCCTCACCGGCTCAGCGCGACACTTCAACAAGCTAACTACCAGTGTCGGCCTGCCTGCATTCTGATTGGTTGGTCAAGATCACACCACTTCTGCTTCGCACCACGCACGCCATCTACCCAAGTCAACGTCTAGGTCATACCAAGAGACCTTCTTCAGAATATCTTGTGCTCTTGGCTGTGACATCAAATTGATATACGTCGTGTATCAAGTAGCGGTTCTTAGCTTGCGCTAATATTCCCAGCAACATTTATATTACTTGTATTATATTTTTGTACTATTGTTAACGTAAACCATTACTTAATCATTTTTATGTTACAGTTTTTTCACTTGTCATACTTGCACTTTGCCTAGCCAAGGAATTGTCTTTATTTAAATTTGTTTTCTAGAGAAATTAAACTTCATTGTTCATACTTTATGTTTTGTGTGTCTTCCTTACCTTACCACAAACAGGCAAGCAGTCATTCTTTTTTTTGTTGTATGTGGCCTGGCTTTGACACCTGCCATTTGAGGACTGCCGAACACCATACTCCACTACTTTACCGTCCCTTATATATACTTATATTTATATATTTACTTATATATATATATATATATATATATATATTATATATATATATATATATATATATATATATATATATATATATGCAAACAAGCCTGAATGGTCCCCAGGACTAGATACAACTGAAAACTTAGGGTGATGTCATGGGCTTGTCTCATGTGATTCCTAGGGGCACCGCCTGACGAGGCGTTTGACATGCCATCTTCAATCCGGTGCCCCTAGGAATCACATGAGACAAGCCCATGACATCACCCTAACAAGAGAAATGTTGAACAAGAATACATGCATAATAGACAGAACCCAAGATGCACTTATCCACTCGACCATCACGACCGGACAAAAGCTGCTGGTAGCCAAGGCTATTTGCCCATCATCCCGCCGGCATTCTGATGGTAATCTTGGGCATAGTATTTTACCAAATCACCTCATTCTTTGGGGCACACAGGAGGAACACAAATGCAAACAAGCCTGAATGGTCCCCAGGCATATATGCAACTGAAAACTCACACCCCAGAAGTGACTCAAACCCATATTGCCAGGAGTACTATGCAACTGGTGTACAGTACACCTTATCCACTCGACCATCACGACCGGACAAAAGCTGATGGTAGCCGATGCTAATTTAAACAAATTAACTTATACATAATGAAATGGACAGTTTTATCATTTCATAAGAACAAAATTAGAAAATTACATAAATTCAGGAAAACTTGGCTTTTTAGGCAAATTGGGCCTTGCATACTAGGCCAAGTACAACGTTCTGGGTACTATATATATATATATATATATATATATATATATATATATATATATATATATATATATATATATATATATTATATATATATATATATATATTAAATATGACCGAAAAAGTAAGATTAATAATTCTAACACGAATTTTCTCGATTTTCCTTTTGTTTCTTTTTACTGGTGACGGTAAATGAAAAATCAATTCTTCAAAATTCATTTTTATTTCTAGTCTGACGTGACACTTGAGCGCGTTTCGTAAAACTTATTACATTTTCAAAGACTTTAGTTTATCCACACACACAACTTATTCCTGAAACAGCATTGGCTCTTATACCTGCATTTGGGTGAGGTGATGTAGTACAATAGTGGGGTGAAAAACAAACTTTCAACAAAACACAGAACACGGAATAATGGATATAGATTTGCAGAAGTTGGGTACAAATAGAACTGCAGAAGGCCTATTGGCCAATATTTCTTGATGTTTCTATGTTGGAGCGGAGTCTTGAAGTGGGTAGAATATAGTTGTGCGTTAATTGGCTGTTGATTGCTGGTGTTGACTTCTTGATGTGTAGTGCCTCGCAGATGTCAAGCCGCCTGCTGTCGCTGTATCTATGAATGATTTCTGTGTTGTTTGCTAAGATTTCTCTGGTGATGGTTTGGTTGTGGGAAGAGAATATATGTTCCTTAATGGAGCCCTGTTGCTTATGCATCGTTAAACGCCTGGAAAGAGATGTTGTTGTTGTGCCTATATACTGAGTTTTTTGTGGAATACAGTCTCCAAGAGTGCATTTGAAGGCATAGACGACGTTTGTCTCTTTTAGAGCGTTCTGCTCCGTGTCTGGAGATTTTCTCATGAGTAGGCTGGCCGTTTTCTTGGTTTTATAGTAAATCGTTAGTTGTATCTTCTGATTTTTGTCTGTAGGGATAACATTTCTATTAACAATATCTTTCAGGACCCTTTCCTCCGTTTTGTGAGCTGTGGAGAAGAAGTTCCTGTAAAATAGTCTAATAGGGGGTATAGGTGTTGTATTAGTTGTCTCAGGATAGCTGGAACTCGTGGGATGAATTTCATCCGGTAAAGCGAATGATTAGAGGCCTTGGGGACGAAACGTCCTCAACCTATTCTCAAACTTTAAATATTTGAGCCACACGGCACCTCGTGCCGTGTGGCTCAAATTCTTTTTTGGTTTTGGTAGGGACGCGAGTCTTATTTTCCTCGGCGTCACCCCTTTTATATGAAAGGAACCATCGGAAATGCATCCGAGGTGCCGTGTGGCTTGTTGCCATGCAACCTCTATTCAGAGGTTGCATGGCGTTTCACTTTCCTTCTTATGATGTCTTCAATGAAACCATTGGAGAAGCCGTTGTTGACTAGGACTTGCCTTACCCTACAGAGTTCTTCGTCGACTTGCTTCCATTCTGAGCTGTGGCTGAGAGCACGGTCGACATAAGCGTTAACAACACTCCTCTTGTAACTGTCTGGGCAGTCACTGTTGGCATTTAGGCACATTCGTATGTTTGTTTCTTTAGTGTAGACTGCAGTGTGGAAACCTCCGCTCCTTTCCATGACTGTTACATCTAGAAAGGGCAGCTTCCGATCCTTCTCCATCTCGTAAGTGAAACGCATCACAGAATTCTGCTCAAACGCCTCCTTCAACTCCTGCAGATGTCTGACATCAGGTACCTGTGTAAAAATGTCGCCAACATACCTACAGTATATGGCCCGTTTCAAGTTCAAGTCGACTAAGACTTTTTTCTCGATAGTACCCATGTAGAAGTTCGCAAACAGGACACCTAGGGGAGAACCCATGGCGACCCCATCTACTTGCTTATACATGTGCCCATCCGGGCTCAAGAAGGGTGCGTCCTTAGTACAAGCTTGGAGTAGTTTCCTCAGGATATTTTCTGGTATGTCAAGAGGAGTACAGGCCGGATCACGATACACTCGGTCCACTATAATCCCGATTGTTTCATCCACAGGTACGTTGGTAAACAGTGATTCTACGTCCAACGAGGCTCTTATCCCTGTGACCCGTGCTTCCAGCAGTAAGTCAACAAATTCCTTCAAATCAACAAATTCCTTTAAATCACATTACAAAAAAAAAGAAAACAAAAATGTTGACTGCTTGGCGGTTGTCTCCTGTGGTAAAGTGAGAGGGAAAAACATGCAAAACATTTCTTTTAAATAATGAACTTTAATTTACTTTAAACAAATATAAACAAAATATAGATAATCCCTTGGATATGTACAGTGCAGATCAAAAATAGAGACAAAGACAAAACACAATATAAAATAAAATAATGATTACATTACTCTAGAATAAGCAAGACAGAAATTAGTTAATGGTGCTGAGAATAGTGAGGTGTCTGAAACCTCTACTAATATACAGGACGTATGCTTAGATAGAAGCGTCAGCTCTAGAGCACAAGAATATTCTGATGCCAACTGCTCGTGCGAGACTATATATAGACGAGGCAGATGGCGCTGGCATTGCGTGAAGTCGCTGATTCACCAATGGGAAGAGTGTTGGTTTGAAGTGGTCGTTTGGTGATCGACGAGGTGGTGCACCGACAGTGAGGGGGGAGGGTGAGGAGTAAGAGTAGGGTAGTGTACCTCCTGTAGAGACGTCTGTTATTCCACTTATATACTCTTGAATGTGGTATCTTGATGTTGCAGACATATAGAAGTAACGTGATGTAGGAAGGAGCAGGCTAAATCTCTCTTGAAAGAGATTACCGTCACAGCTCTCCCCCGAAGCCTGCTCTTACGGGTTAAGTTACTTCAATAGATGGTAGAGTGGTAGGAGTAGGTGCCTCTACCTCGTAGACTCTGAAGAGGGCGTCTGCTATGATGTTATCCGAGCCTTTAATGAAGAATATCTCCAGGTTAAAGTTCTGCAGGTACAGAGCCCAGCGTAGAAGATGTTGATTGTTGAATTGGGCTTGTTGCAGAAATCGTAGGGGATTGTGGTCCGAATAGATGGTAATGGACCTATTACCATGTAGGTAAGGTTCGAAATGTTGAAGGTTCAGGACGATGGAGAGGAGCTCTTTTTCTATGGTGCTATAGTTCTTCTGATGAGGCTTCAATTTGTAGCTGTAGTAGCTGACAGGAAGAACCTCTTCGCCACGCTGTTGCATTAGAACGCCCCCGATGCCGGTGCCACTTGCGTCGATATTGATGATGAAGGGCTTCGTAATATCTGGAGAGGCGAGAATGGGATTAGAACATAGCAGAGACTTTAGTTGTTCAAAAGCAATGGTTTGCTGAATGGTCCAATGATAGGAGCTAGGCTGCCATTTCCTATCACATGACCAAGATAACGCACTTTACCTTTAGCAAAGGTGGACTTGGCCAAGTTGATGGTAAGGCCAGCTGTCAGGAGCTTGGAGAACAATCGTTGCAGCTGGAGCAGATGTTCGTTCCAGGTGTAAGTTGCCACAACGATGTCGTCCAAGTAAGCGTAGGTATGATCTAGGCCATGGATGACGCGGTTGACAGCTCGCTGGAAAGTGGCCGGGGCATTACACAGTCCAAAAGGAAGGCGTTCATATCTGTTCAGGCCAAAAGGAGTGGTGAAGGCAGATATTTCCTTAGCTCGCTCTGTCAGACTAATCTGATAGTAGCCCTTAACAAGTCAATCTGAGAAAGATAAGTAGCATTACCTACGGCGTCAAGGATATCATCTATACGAGGTAAAGGGTAAGCATCCTTGACGGTCACGAGGTTCAGTTTCCTATAGTCTGTACATAATCGTACTTTACCGTGAGGTTTCGGCACCAAGATGCAAGGTCAGGCCAAAGGGGACTCACAATGGGTGACCAGCCCATGATCCAGAAGGTACTGTACCTCAGCACGCATAACTTCCTTTTTGTACGGGCTGATGCGGTAGAAGGGTTGATGAATCGGCCGGGTATCAGGAAGTAGCTGGATGTCGTGTTGAACCACTTTACATTCCAGGGGATCATCGCTGAACAACTTCTCATGTTCGTGGAAGACTCTGATGAGAGGAGCACTGTTACAGTCCTGCAAATATTTAGGAAGATCTGTAAGAATTTCCGAGTTGGAAGGCACTGACTCAGAGTTAGTGCTTTCGGGAGGAGAAGCAGGGAAGGTCTCACTGTGGAGGTATGGATCTTGAAAGGTGGGAGAGAGAGATACTAACACAGTGGGGAAGTACCTTTATACGCCTTCAAAAGATTGACGTGGCACAACTGGGTCCTCCACCGCAAATCTGGAGTCTCAAGAACGTAGTTGTGGTTGTTTCTGCACTCCTTGATGCGGTAAGGTCCTGAAAACTTATTTTGCAAGGGAGAACCAGGGATCGGAAAATATGCTAAAACGAAGTGTCCTGTTTTTAATTTCCTGATTTTACTGCGTTTGTCAAAATGAGTCTTCATTCTATCTTGAGCTTTTAATAAATTATCGTTAGCAAATTTATGCACTCGATCTAGAATGTGCTTTAAGTTTTGAAGAAACTAGGGCACATTCAGAGGGTCACCGAAGGTGGCATTACGTAGAGAGTCTTTAAAAGCTTTAAGAGGAGTACGGCACTTACGTCAATAGAGCATCTCATAAGGAGACACTCCTAGAGACTCATTTGGGAGACTTCTGAAAATGCACATGATGATGTCAAGTTGTTTATCCTAGTCTTTCATAGTTTCATTGCAGAATTTCCTAAGGAGTGATTTTATTGTTTGGTGACTACGTTCAAGAGAACCCTGTGAAGCAGGATGATAGGGGCTGGACAATACCTGTGTGATGTTGAATTCTTCCAGAATCTTCTTCTTGAAGAGATCACTGGTAAAGTTGGTGCCACAGTCACTTTGAATCTCCCGAGGAAATTCATATTGTGTAAAGATCTTCAACAGTTGTTTCACCACAGTAGCAGCCGTAATGTTCTTTACAGGAACTGCTATGGGGTATCTGGTGGTTGGGCACAGGATGGTTAGTATATAAGCGTTGCCAGAACTGGTCCGGGGTAAAGGACCAACACAGTCTATGATGAGTCTGTGAAAGGGTTCCGAAGGCACCGGGATAGGAATCAAAGGAGCCTTGGGAATAGAGATGTTAGGTTTTCTTGCCATCTGACATGTATGACACTGTTGTACATAAGTTTTTACATTTTTAATCGTATCTGGCCAGTAATAGTCTTGTCTGATGGCGTGATAGGTTTTATTAAAACCGTAGTCGGAAAGCGCTCCGTGGGCCAGGTGTTGAATATCGGGCCGTAGGCTGGTGGGAACTACTAGTTGGTCGACATTAGCCCAATCGTCATCCTCCGTTAGTTTACTGGGTCGGTACCTGCGGTAGAGCAATTGGTTCTATATAAAGAACCCAGGAATACTATCAAATTGCGTCTCGGCCTGGAAGAATAATGGTGCTAATGAGGGATCCTCCCTCTGCAACTTATGGAACTCCAGCATAGTGAGATTCGGTGGCAGATTCTGATGGTCTTGAGGGACAGCTGTTGAAGCAGAGTCAGCGTAGGCGGGCGTGCAGCTTGCCCACGGGTTGTCACCAAAATCGGAGGAGATACTTCATCACTGTCATGGACCTCTGCTGGAACATACTTCAAGATGGGGTTTTCCACGACAGAGTCACATACCTTGGGTTTGTCCATGATGATCAAGTTGGAAGGTTGTAGATCTTCGGCCAAGTCATTGCCAAGGAGAAGTTGTACCCCTGACATGGGAAAAGGCTTTTCCGGGATGGCGACTTGGACTTCATCTTGTACGAAAGGACAATCCAGGTGGACTCTGGCGAGTGGATACGGAGTGGTAGCAGTGAGGTCAGTGATAAGGACCGTCTCCCCGGTGTAGGTGATGTTAGGCACAGCCGATTTAAAAATTATAGACTGAAGAGCAGCTGTGTCCCTCAAGATCTTGACATTGAAACGTCCCTCCGAATCTGTACTGTAGGCAGAGACAACACAGAGATCATTAACAAGAACACTAATATTCATCACAGGCTTACAGGACTTAGGAGGAGTCGGTTTGGGTTTAGGAGTTTCACTATAGCCTTTGTATTGGGCTTTTCCACATTTATCTATGGTATGTCCATAGAGCTTGCAATACCTACAATATAATTGAGAGTTCCCTTGATCGGTACTCACTTTGTCATAATTAGACCAAGACTTCTTACTGGAAGATGTGTCAGCTGTTAACCTGTGTATAAGACTGTAGGTGTCAGCCGACTTCGCACATCTGATGAGGTCGGTTTCCTCTTTGTCTGCTAAGTGAAGACGGATGGGAGCAGGAATATGTCGAAAGAATTCCTCGACTAGAATAAGGTTGACGAGGTCTGAAAATGTAGAAACATGGGCTGCTTCCAGCCATTTCATGAAATATCTTTTCTTAGTATTGGCAAATTCTTAATAGGTGGTGACACTTGCCTTAGATAACCACGGAATCTTCGTCTGTAGCTTTCGGTGGAGAGAAGGTAGGCGTCTAGAACGGCTTGCTTTAGGATCTGGTAGTCATTCTCAGACGCTAAGGTACTGAGAGTAACCGCAGCTCTACCTCTGAGATGCACTCTGAGAAGTATAGACCATTGATCTTCAGGCCAGCTAAGCTTTTTAGCTACGGCCTCAAAAGTAGTAAAAAAACATCTATCTCTGTCTCAACGAATGGTGGCATTAACTTACTTGCCTGGGAGATGCTAAAGCTTACTGGAAGCTTAGCTTCAACTTGTTGGCGCCGAATGTGGTGTGTAGTTTCCAAGTCGAGTTCTTTTCTACGGTATTCTAGAGCAGTATCGGCTTGCTTCTTACTGTGTTCACGTTGTATCTCCAGATCACGTTCTCTTAATTCAAACTGTTCCTTCTCGCGCTCACGTTGGAATTCAACCTGCTCACGTTGTAGGGCAGCTTGTTCTTTTTGGAGCTGTAGAGCTTCTTTTTGGCGTTCACGCTCTAGGGTGGCAAGTTGTCGTTGTTCCTTCGCTAGTTCTAACTTTAACTTCATAGCTGCTTTAGTATGCCGGTCTGTAATGGAATAGTTTTCGTGAGAATCAGAGTCTATACTTCCCTTATCTAAGAGGTGGTCAAGGATAAGGTTATGCAAGTCACTTTTGGTGGCTCCATGGGGAACATCTATGTGGTACTCATGTGCTAGAGTTTGTAATTCTGTCTTCTTGGCACTTCTTAAGTTCCCTATTTCATTTGCTGGATCACTACGAAATGCTGAGAGACGAAACATTTTGAGACAGCAAACAGATGTACAGAGAATATACCTGTGGTATTATAAGTGTCAGTAACAGGATGACGTGGCAACTGGTGACTATCCTGTGGGAATTCAATCGTTAATGTGAAAACAATTAACATTAATATTAGATGTCTTAATCTTATACCCGGTACTCTATATACGAGAATAAGGACAAGAATATCCTACTAAAACAAATGAAACTTTGATAGTATCAAAAGTAAGAGGTAGTCCAAAAACGTAGGGATATCTTGCTGGGTCTCTATAGGACAGAAGCAAGGGGTTTCCTACTTAACTAGATGACACTTACAGAATTAGCGTTCTTTGTGCTCCGAAAAAGAATGCCAATTCCCTACCTGTGTAAGTATCATAATCTCTGACCGACGAGTAGGGATGCGAGTGTCAACTGGTGACGAGAACTGCTGTTGGGGTCCCAACTCAATAGCGTAGTCCGTGCTAGAGGAACTATGGCCCTCTTTATCCTCCTTCGGTCGGATTACAAAAGATAGGATACGTGTCCCGAAGACAAACCAAAGTACTAGGGTACCAAAGAGGTGATCTGCCGAAAATGAGAAATATTCTGGGGACGAGAATTAGGTGGAATACACGAGTAATAACACCGAAGGATGAACAACCAATTAAGAGAGTGACTGTGGCCACCAGACACCACGTAATCCACAGTCATCCAACACTCATAAAATGTTACACTCGGAAAGCACAAAATGCACAACACCATAAAAATTATAGTAAGTTATGAAATTATTGAAAAAGCAACGTGTAACAAAGCCAAATACACTTACCACAATTTGTAATGCTTGGTCCTGAATGAAGCTCCTAAGACAGGCCCCCATTAATGTGACGAGAAATGTAGGTGTTAAGGCAGTCTTCTCTATGGCTGGTGGAAATGCCAATCACCTTAGAAAAAAATGAAAACAAAAATGTTGACTGCTTGGCAGTTGTCTCTTGTGGTAAAGTGAGAGGGGGAAAAACACGCAAAACAAATCTTATAAATAATGAACTTTAATTTACTCTAAACAAATGTAAACAAAATAAAGATAATCCCTTGGCTATGTACAGTGCAGATAAAAACAGAGACAAAGACAAAACACAATATAAAATAAAATAATGATTATGTTACTCTACAATAAGCAAGACAGAAATTAGTTAATGGTGCTGAGAATAGTGAGCTGGCTGAAACCTCTACTAATATACAGGATGTATGCTTAGATAGAAGTGTCAGCTCTAGAGCACAAGAATATTCTGAGGCCAACTGCTCGTGTGAGACTATATACTGAGAGTGCGAGACAGCAACTTTCCCCAGTCCCCCAGTCGTCACTACCATTCCCCCCCCCTCCCCCCATCCCCTCGTCCTCCCCACCATTCCCCCTTCCCCCTTCCCCGTCCTCTTGTCCTCCCCAACCGTCCTTCACTCCACAGTCCCCTCATCATTCCCACCATTCCCCACTCCACTGTCCCCTCGTCCTCCCTTCCATTCCTCCCTTTCCTCTTCTCTAGTCCTCCCCACCATCTCCTACTGCTGTCCCATCGTCTGATACTTTCCTATATAATCTGATGTTCCCATCAGAAAATTTGGAACTTCAAATGATCTGATGTTCCAACTGCTGAAAAATAAGAACTGTTATAAAAACGAATGAAAAACAATTAAAAAATAACAAAATAAACTATACTCACGAAATGAACGGTACGGTAAACAGCACAGCTCATTTCCAATGCAATGTCACAAAATATTAAATCAAAATGAAAATAAATCAAAATGAAAATAAATCAAAAGCTATGAAAAATCAATTTTTCAATGCAATTAGAAACATTGAAATGGAATGATAACATATATAGTATAGCATGTGTTGCTCTTACGTGCAATAAATGGCGTTTTTTTTAAAAGGCATGTTTTTACCTATCACAGGTGTGGCATCTATATAGTAGGTATATAAAACACACGCATATGCGAATGGAACGTTGTGTCTAAATTTCAAAGCAATTGGTGAAGAACTTTTGGAGATTACAGTGTGTCTCTTATGTCCAACAGATGGCATAGTTTAAAAAAAATGTTTTTTCCTGTCACAAGTGAGGCATGTATACGGTAGATATATAAAAACATGTGCCTATTCGAATGCATCGTTGTGTCAAAATTTCAAAGCAATTAGTAATGAGGTTTCGAAGATTTCCCTCACATGAAAAACACATGAAATACACAGTTTTTCAAAAAAATATGTTTCTTTTTCGTCATAGACGTGACATCTATATAGTATGTATATAAAAACCCGCTCGGATGTGAACGGTACGTTCTGTGAAAATTTCAGAGCAATCGGTGAAGAACTTTCGGAGATTAAGCGATTTTGAATAAACAAACATTTACATTTATATATATATATATATATATATATATATATATATATATATATATATATATATATATATATATATATATATATATATATATATATATATATATATATATATATATATATATATATATATATATATATATATATATATATATATATGTATATATATATATATATAATCTTATTGCCAGGAGCCCAAGTGATCGCTCCCACCGACAGTGTGCTGCTAGGGGCACCTCTGGGCTCGAACGCCATTGAGGTAGTCCTCGAAGAAAAGCTTAAAGACCTGAGGAGGATGGAGGCGCGAATAGGGGCTTTGGATGCTCATGATGCATTGTACCTTCTTACAAGGTGCCTGGCCTTGCCCAGACTTACCTATTTCCTCAGGTGTGCTCCTTCTTTTGACAGCCCAAAATTAACGGAATACGATTCACTCCTAAAGACAATAACTATGAAAGTGTTAAACCTCTCCCTGCAAGATGACCAGTGGGACCAAGCAACGCTCCCAGTTAGACTCGGGGGTATAGGTATTCGCAAGGCGACACAGTTAGCATTGCCGGCATTCTTATCCTCGACCAGTGCTACAAGTGAATTAGTGAAGGAAATACTACCAGAATACCTAAGGAACTCCATTGGGATTCGTGATCCCAAATTTGTGGAAGGAGCTGGTCGGTGGGACACACTCGCCAATTCACACACCCGACCAACTTGTCCAAACGACGGTAAACAGGCCAAATGGGATAGCCCCATAGTGGAGAACATCGCCAAAGCATTGCTGGACGTAGCTTCTCAAAAGGACAGAGCACGTCTCCTAGCTGTGCAAGCCCCCCATGCTGGGGACTTCCTGTTGGCAGTCCCTAATTCCGCCTTGGGCACCCGCCTGGATCATCGGGCCCTAAGTATTGGTGTTGCTCTGCGCCTTGCCGCCCCTATCTCCACCGAGCACCGGTGTATTTGCGGCCAGGCACGGGCAGACCAATACGGCAGCCATGGTCTCATCTGTCGTAAGACACAGGGAAAGATTGCCAGACACGAGGCAGTCAATGACATCATCAAGAGAAGTTTGGCTACAGCTGGGTGTCCAGCACAAAGGGAACCCCAGCTGTGCAGACCTGACAACAGCCAAAAACGCCCAGATGGAGTCACCCTGCAGCCATGGAGGGAAGGTAAACAGGTCGTATGGGATTACACCTGTGCATCTACATTGGCTGATACCTATTTACGTTACAGCTCAGCGGAGGGAGGTGGGGCAGCCACCTTCAGGGAGACCCAGAAAATCCACAAGTACAGAGACCTAGAACGTTGTTACAGGTTCGTGCCGATAGGCTCAGAGACTCTGGGCGCCTGGGGTAAATGTGCACTCAAGTTTTTAAAGGAGGTTGGTGAGGAACTCATTGGGAAAACTAGAGATCCACGAGCAGCCAGTTTCCTATTCCAGCGCCTCAGTGTCGCAGTACAGAGGGGAAATGCGTGCTGTATCCTGGGTACGCACCCAACCTCCGAGGAGCTGGACGAGGTCTTCGAACGCTGATTGTTTAATTGTTATATATTTGTGGTGTGTGTGTGTGTTCTCTGTAAACTGTAGCATTGCAATAAAATAAAACAAAACATACAAAAAATAATAGGGGTGGTAGGAGAAGAAAAGAATTAAGTATTCAGTGAGAATCCACAAGATCTTCTCTGAATGCTCTTTGTTTTCTTCTTCGAGGATGTGGGTCCCTGCAATTGCACCAGAGGTGGTACCCTAATATATGTATATATATATATATATATATATATATATATATATATATATATATATTATATATATATATATATTATATATATATATATATATATATATATCTTATAATATATATATATATAAATATA
>WNGS01166226.1:11289675-11300250 GCA_020271785.1 Procambarus virginalis | reverse complement strand
GTACTCCTCCACCTCCACCCAAGGCACCCCACGAAGGGGAGACACACTCGGGACCCGCCTCGAGCGCTTGGAGACGGGCTGCCGGTCATCTGAGCTGTCACCCTCAGCATCCTGTAACACAGCAGAACACTCCGATGGACGCGCCTTCAAGGCCCGGCCCCCTGAGAACCGCAGCCTCCACTACCGGGGGCACCGGACCACACACTGCAGGGGACTCCACGCCGCTGACATCCAAAGGGACAGGAGACGCCACATGTAGGGACGGAGGCACGGGCGGCTGAGACAGATCGGGCTGGGGCGACAGGGGCAGGGACGCCGGAGGCGGGGAACCCGGTGGCGGGGGCAGGGCCACCGCAACCCCCACGTCAACATCCACACCACCATCCAACACCGGGGCAGAAACCAGCAGGGAAGCAACACCCGGACCATCACGGTGAGACAGGTCCGGGGCCGACAGCGGGGGAAAATCCTCCTCCTGGAAAAGGTTGACAGGGGTGACCCGACTCTCCGCACACCCCGCGGCCAGGTGACCCGGGAGGCCACACCAGAAACAAGTCCGAGGTTGTCCTGCGTGAAAAACACGAATCGGGAATCCCAACAGCACGACGGAGGACGGCACAGAATCCCGGAGGCGCATGGCGAGAGTGCGGGTCCCACACGGAACCCCCTTCCATCTCCCAGTAGGGACAGCATTCATCCTCACATGTAGAACCCGCCCAAACCGGGCAAAGTACCGACGTAGGAGATCCTCAGGGAACTCAAAAGGCATCCCATGCACCGCCACATACGTCGTGACTCCACAACGGTCGGAGAGGGTTACCGACCCACCATCTCCAGGAAGATCGAATGAGCGCCCATCATAGCGCGTGACGAGATCTTGATAAATCGCCGGAGAGTCGAACTTGACTATCGCCCGCCTGCTGGCAAGCAGCTGCACACCACATACAGACTCCACTGGGACACGTAACATATCAATCATTACCACCTCCACAGCGTGATATGAAGCAACCCCAGAAAACTCCAGGCCAATGGAGGCCTGCCTGGAGACAGGGGGCACAGGCTTCCCCATGATTGCAGACCGTCACGGCCCCAAGGGCCCCTCAGCAAAAACACGGGACACAAGCCACGTCAGCAGCGACACCCAGGTCCTCACTCCTCGCCGGGTCAACAACAACTGCAGCCGCCGGACGGAACAACCGTACCCCACGACAGCTGGAGCAGTTCCTTTCAGCCATGTTCTCCCCTTTTTTATTTGTTCTCAACACATTTTATACTTTAAACTCAATTAGTATTGAGTTTTAGTCTTTAATGTTTTTCCTGCCCGAAACGCTTTGCGTAATAGTGGCTTTAGGCATTGTATGTACTAGCTCTATCTATAAATTCATCAAAATCTGTATCACCCCTTGTATGTATGTACTTTACCTAAATAAACATTTGATTTCTTTTTATTTGGTCTGAGTTTGCTGAGATTTTCATAATTTTTTTTCCTTGATGGAAGCAAAGGAACTCCGATTAAGCACATAAACAAATTGGTTATAAGACTTGTTATACATTACCTGGGCTGTACTTGGCTAATTTCATGGTCCAAAATCCTATACTATCTGCTGCAGTTGCTGACAAAAGTGTTGGTATTGGCCAGTTATAGGCTAATAAGATCGTGCAAGGGGGCGAAGGTTCTTAGCTACCTTGCACGACCTCTTTCTGCATACACCCTAGGTATCCTTACCTTATTCCAATCAGTCACCTTACATGATCACTCACATCAATCACCCTAGCCCAACACAGAATGAACACCTCCCCCCCCCTTCCAATTACTCACCCCAGCCTAGCATTCATAATCCCCTTCAATTACTCACCCCTAAGTATTTAAACTTACCTTCTGTATCAGGAAAGTTCAACATCATAGAAATCTTGTGACGCTCCCAGAAACATTATTCATTATTTAATGCCTGAATGATCTAGGAGTCTAAATTAAATAAAAACATTAGCACAAAACAGAATATTTATTCCATTAAATCATATATTTTAACTAAGCCACATAAGTAAACAAGCATTTTAGGAGCACCAAAAACAACAATATCGTACACTCTTACCCTTAAAATAAGGGTTCCGGTAGTACAGTTGGATTCGTTCTCGACGCACAATCGAGAATCTCGGGTTCGAATCCCGGGCGGAACACAAATGGTTCGGCACATTTCCATTCACGTAATGTTTCTGTTCACCTAACAGCAAGTAGGTACTCAGGAGTTAGTCAGGTTATTGCGGGGTTGCATCCTGGGGAAGGGGACCTGGATAAAAGCCTAATGTGTATGAATAACCTCTGGCTTCCTGTCCCCCGACACAATGAATTAATTGTGCTAATCGAGATTGATCTTGGAGCCGGGAAGTCTGGCGACGAGAGGCTGGAGCATCATCACAGTGGCAGCAAGCAGCAGCATGGAACCCATAACCAGATAAGGCACTATCATTCCCCCAGACACGTCCAGCAACATACCTGTCGAGAGAAAGTGAACTGGTTGATCAAGGCTATCGATGTGTTTTGTCTAATTTCCTGTCAATATGTTGCTTTTCTCGCGTTATATCGTGTATAACTACCCTGGCTAAATCTCCTTGGTTTATTGCATTGTCTCCGGTTACTTTTGACTTTGGGAATTGTGTTTCATTACAAAATGTATAATGTGTGATTTATCAATAACCTGCTTGGAAAGGCTCTCAACCCTCGTAGCCCGGTTGACGGTAAGGATTCCCTGAAGATATTTACAATCTGTGCATGATTAGCACCTCTTTTAAGGAGTTCTATCCAGAGACAATATTTCCTTAATCATGGCGGCTTTGTTTACTTTTATTAAGTAGCTTATGAACTCCGAAGCGGTACCATGTTTTTTTTATTTAAATATACAAGAGTTCTTACATTCTTGTACAGCCTAGCGTACACATTCTTGCACGCATAGCGTTTCGGGCAGGTCCTTGATCCTATTTTTTCCCCCGGAATACGGTTCGTAAAATCGTTTCATAACCAGGTACTCATTCACTGCACAGTGAACAGAGGATATAGTTAAGAATTGGCACCCGGTCAATCCTCCCCGTTCAGGATTGGTCAATGGCCTGGCCACCCAGGCCAAAGCGCTTGAGAAGCGCCAGGCAAGTGTCTTACCACTGCACCACCACAGGGACTGTAAGCTGTAAACGAGGACTATGTTGTTTATACCAGTGATAACCATGGGTTGTGAAACTTCGGAGCTCAAAAACTGTTTAATAACTGTAAAAAAGCTGCCATGATTGTTGACATTTACCTAAATTTACCTGAAGACCACTAACACTAGTGGCCTCTACGGGGACAGGAAGCCGGCGGCTTGTCATAGGTCTTCCAATTTGCCCTGATAATTTTTTTTCCAGCTGGATTTCAAAATTTAACAGTTTTTTTTAGCATTTGCGGCGGGTAGGCGGTTCCATAGGTTTATAGACCTGTGGGAGAAAAAAGAATCTCCTGTTTTCAGTCCTGCATTGTGGCTTGTAGAGCTTGAAACTGTTGCTCCTTGTTTGTGTTACATCTGACCTTTTGAATAAGCTGTATGGATCAACATCCTCCAAACTGTTCAGTATTTTAAAAGTTTCGTTGAGATCAGACCTGTCATGCATGGTTTGCAGTATTGTTAGCCCTGAGGCCCTCAATCGTTCATGGTACGAGAGTTGACTTAGTTCTGGAATGATTTTTGTTGCCCAACGTTCTTTCTGAAGATGAAGTCTCCATGCTTGGATACAGTAATCTAAGTGAGGGTGCATCAGAGATTTATTCAATTGAATCACCAACTTTTCCTCTACGTCAAAGGAACGCTTGATTATTCATTGGGTTTGGTTAGTTTTTTTTTACTGCTGCTCCTACCTGTTGTGCAACTTTCAGTGAATTTTGACCCCAGGTCATTTTCTTCATCATCAATCTGTTGCAAGTTAATGTTATTAATTTGGTAGTTGTGGCATGGGTGTGTTATGCCCCACATTCAAGGCCTTGCATTTGTCGATATTAATGAGCATTTGCTAGTCTTTTGACTATTTGTGAAGATCGTGTAGACATGTGTGGGTTTCATAAGTGGTTGAATAAATGCTTGATGAATCCTGATCCAAGTCTCAGGTTCAAAGCACTTAATTGGGTGCTGACTTAGGATATGTGTACCTCTAATCTCGGCCATGGTGGGTTAGTCAATACAACGAGCTCTTATGAGCTATGAAGTCGTCTTCAACCCAACGTTATAGCCACAATGTAGGACTGAGAACAGGATATGCTTTCTCACCCACAGGGCTATTAACACATGGAACCGCCTACCCGCCGAAGCCGTAAATGCCAAACTGTGCTGAATTTCAAAATATACCTGGAAAAGATCATCAAGTCAAATGGGGGAGGGGGAGCTTCGACAAGCCGCCGGCTTCCTGTCCTCGTCGAAGCCACTAGAGTTAGTGGCCCTAACATCATTGCTGTAGCTGCAGTCCTTTAACGCTTGTAGACTGTTTATTAAACATCAAATATGATGACATGATCGTGATAAGAGGTACAGATCTCGTAAGTGAGCGCATATAAGTACTTTATGAAGTTGTAAATGCCAAGAAATTACTCAAGTTTTAAATCCCGACAAAAATATTCATGAACAACAAGAGGACCTTTGATAAGCCACCGGCTTCCTGTTCCTATCGAGGCTGCTCAATGGAGAGAGAGGGCCCTCAGGTAAATAATAATATTTGCCCTAACCTCCACTTCCTTACCAATAATGGTTGGGTAGAAAAAGCTGCAGACTCCTTGAGTCATCCGGAAGAACCCCCAGGTAGAGGCCATCGCATCAGGTCCAAACTGGTCTGCCAACAACACGCTGATGAGGGTCCAGAAGGAAGCCATGCAGAAGGCATGTAAGGTGGAAGCGGCCATAAGGTGCCACAGACTGGAGCAGAGAGGCACTAGCAGGCACCCTGCCCCGCCCGACATTAGCCTGCACGGGGCGGGAACTCGTTACCATCTGCCACACATCGAGCGCCTCACCCTCAGGAGGATATGAGACTCACAAGAAAACTATAAGGACATAAAAATTAAGAAAACTGCAAGGCCTGTTGGCCCATACGAGGCAGCTCCCGTAGAAGCAAAAACCACGATACGAATGATATTTAATTGGGCAAATTAATATCTGGGTAAATACTGGTTTGGCTGGGTAATTACTATTTTATTGTCTGCTTGAATTACATAATTTGTTTAAAGCATTATTTGCAGAATATCTTACGACACACCAAGTAGTAGAACATGAACAAGCTATATATATACAAGCAAGTTTGTTTACATACCCGGCAATAAAGGCGTAGCGCGTCTTGAATAGGTTCATGTTAGTGATCCAGCCACACAGAAGTCGCATGCAAAAGTCACAACCAGATACGTACGACGCGACTATTGAATTTTCATACGGACTCAGCCCGATAGATTTACCGTACACCGGAGAGTAAAACAGAGCATTTGGCATTGCAGCATTGGCAAATATACCCATTACTAGGTACATCACATAGGCCGGGTTCTTAAAAACAGTGAAATCAAGCGGTTTCTTTTCGATCCCGACTCCAGCACTTTCAGGCGAGCAGCTGTAGCGTCAGTGTTATCCACATCTCCTCGTTGAAGATTTTGTTTAATCTGTCTCTTGTATTTCTCGTAGATAATAGTTTTGTGTAACTCAAACGGCCTCATAAGTGAGCCAAACACAAGCATCTGCAACATAATGCCCGAGAGCATCATGAAGGTACCCCTGAGGCCAAAATGATGATGCAAGAAGACTACTAACGGAGGGAACAGGATCCCTCCCATGGGGTTACCTGCTGCGCGTAATCCATTAGCCAGAGCTCTCTTCTCCTGGAAGTAATCAGTCACCGTCAAAAACCCTGGAGTCTCACTCATGCAAAGGCCTGTACCTGAAACACAAACACTTAAAATTACAAATTGAAGTCTCAAAACATATTTTTCCAGTGTGTGTGTGTATATGTCGTACCTAGTAGCCAGAACTCACTTTTTGGCCTACTATGCAAGGCCCGATTTGCCTAATAAGCCAAGTTTTCCTGAATTAATATATTTTCTCTAAGTTTTTTCTTATGAAATGATAAAGCTACCCATTTCATTACGTACGAGGTTAATTTTTCTTTATTGGAGTTAAAATTAACGTAGATATATGACCGAACCTAACCAACCCTACCTAACCTAACCTAACCTATCTTTATTGCTTAGGTTAGGTTAGGTAGCCGAAAAAGTTAGGTTAGGTTAGGTTAGGTAGGTTAGGTAGTCGAAAAACAATTAATTCATGAAAACTTGGCCTATTAGGCAAATCGGGCCTTGCATAGTAGGCTGAGAAGTGCGTTCTGGCTACTAGGTACGACATATATATATATATATATATATATATATATATATATATATATATATATATATATAAATATATATATATATATGCCCAACTTGCCTAAACACACAAGAGTAGTTATTCAACTATAGAACACTTTCCCACCAGGAGACTCGAACCCTAGCCAGCACAGAAGCCTTCCAGCAACTGGCATAACAGGTAACGCCTTAACCCACTGTGCAGTGGGTTAAGGCATTACCTGTTATGCCAGTTGCTGGAAGGCTTCTGTGCTGGCTAGGGTTCGAGTCTCCTGGTGGGAAAGTGTTCTATAGTTGAATATATATATATATATATATATATATATATATATATATATATATATATATATATATATATATATATATATATTTAATGGTTACAAGATATACATGGGTTGATACAAAAATAATACTAAAAGTGCTTAAAGGTTATGGATCTCTTGAAAAACACGACAATGGGAAACATTGATGAATGTCACAGACGGGTTCGATTATTGTTGCAAGTCAAACACTTCTTCGAATTCCTCTGAAGTTGGACTAGTGCCCAAGACGCAACAGGCATTTCCTTTCTGAATCGCAACACTGAGGCACATGAACAAGAAACTTTTTGCTCTCTGATCTTTTGTAGCGCTGATCAATTTGTCCCCCAATTCCTTCAGGAACTTCAATGCACATTTTCCCCACGAACCGGGGGTTTCCGAGCTGATCGGAACAAAGCTGTAGCAGTGTGCTAGATCTCTGTATTTAATAATTTTCTGCGATTCCCTGAAAGAAGCAGCACCACCACTTTCACGTGTGCTGTAGTGGAGGTAGGTACTGGCCAGTGTTGCAGCGCATGTGTAGTCCCACACCACTTGCTTACCATCCTTCTAAGGAAGCAAGGTGACCCCATCTGGGCGCTTCTGAGGGTCGTTAGGTCTGAATAAGTGTGGTTCTCTTTGTGCCAGGCAGCGGGCTGTGGCGAGGCTCCTCTTGATGATGTCGTTGACTTCTTCATGTCTTGCAATCTTACCCTGTGATTTACGACATACCAGACCATGACGACCATATTGGTCTGCCATCGCAGTTACGCAGATGCACCTATGTCCGGAGAGGATGGGGGCGGCAAGGCGAAGGGCAACTCCAGTGCGGAGAGCGTCATGACTGAGGCGAGTTCCCAGGGCTGCATTGGGCACAGCAAATAAAAAATCCCCGGCGTGGGGTGCTGTTGCCGCTAGGAGGCGGGCTTTGTTTTCAGCATCAGCGTTGTCAATCATTGCTGTGACAGTCTTTTCCATTATGGGGCTATCCCAGTGGGCCTGCTTATCCACCTTATATATATATATATATATATATATATATATATATATATATATACATATATATATATATATACATATATATATATATATATATATATATTATATATATATATATAATATATATATATATATATATATACATATATTATATATATATATATATATATATATATATATATATATATACATATACATATATATATATATATATATATATATATATATATATATATATATGCGGAAAATCCACAGAGAAAAATGAAAGGAGGTAACGTTTCGACTTTGTTAAAGCCTTTGTCAAACCAGACTGACAAGAGGAGAAGGGGATTGGGAGGATATATAGGCCGACACCTGACCAACCCAACCCTAGGGAAAGAATAACCAGAGACAGGTAAAGCTTAGCTTAGAATGGTCAAAGAGGATTAAGCGGTCAGAGAAAAAGGATGAAAGATTAAAGAAAGCCTCATGAACATGCAATAAATGAATATATAAATATAAAAATATTATAATGAGACCTTGTAAGCCTCTTAAACAATTACAGTTTTTTCTTAAACTGTTGTGCAATATTATAACTTAAAAATGGATCAAGTTTGTACATTCCAGTACTAACATTAAGAAGATTTGGACACTGACTGATTAGAGCAGACTCAATCAAATTCCGTTCCACGAAATCCCACAATTGGTAATGCTTTTTGCACCATTCCAGTTAATATTGTGATCGCATAAATTCGTATGTAGATACAATGTAGTTATCCTTCTCCTCTTGTCAGTCTGGTTTGACAAAGGCTTTAACAAAGTCGAAACGTTACCTCCTTTCATTTTTCTCTGTGGATTTCCGCATAAAATGATCAGTGTTTTGTGATCGTCAATTGCATATATATATATATATAATATATATATATATATATATATATATATATATATATATATTATATATATATATATGTCGTACTAGAGCCAGAACTCCTTTTTGGCCTACTATGCAAGGCTCTTTGCTAATAAGCCAAATTTTCCTGAATTATATATTTTCTCTAAGTTTTTCTTATGAAATGATAAAGCTACCGATTTCATTACATACGAGGTCAATTTTTTTTTTATTGGAGTTAAAATTAACATAGATATATGACCGAACCTAACCAACCTACCTAACCTAAACTAACCTATCTTTATAGGTTAGGGTACGTTAGGTAGCCGAAAAAGTTAGGTTAGGTTAGGTTAGGTTAGGTAGGTTAGGTTAGGTAGGTTAGGTAGTCGAAAAACAATAAATTCATGAAAACTTGGCCTATTAGGCAAATCGGGCCTTGCATAGTAGGCTGAGAAGTGCGTTCTGGCTACTAGGTACGACATATATATATATATATATATATATATATATATATATATATATATATATATATAATATATATATATATATATATATATGTCGTACCTAGTAGCCAGAACGCACTTCTCAGCCTACCCTACTATGCAAGGCCCGATTTGCCTAATAAGCCAAGTTTTCATGAATTAATTGCTTTTCGACTACCTAACCTACCTAACCTAACCTAACCTAACTTTTTCGGCTACCTAATTTAACGTAACCTAACCTATAAAGATAGGTTAGGTTAGGTTAGGTAGGGTTGGTTAGGTTCGGTCATATAACTACGTTAATTTTAACTCCAATAAAAAAAATTGACTTCATACATAATGAAATGGATAGCTTTATCATTTCATAAGAAAAAAATTAGAGAAAATATATTAATTCATGATAACTTGGCTTATTAGGCAAATCGGGCCTTGCATAGTAGGCCGAGTACGACGTTCTGGCTGCTAGGTACGACATATATAAATATATATATATATATATATATATATATATATATATAAATATATATATATAATATATAAATATATATATATATATATATATATATATATATAAATATATATATATATATATATATATATATATAAATATATATATATATATATATATATATAAATATATATATATATATATATATATATATATATATATATATATATATATATATATATATATATATATATATATATATATATATATATATATATTTATATATATATATATATATATATATATATATATATATATATATATATATATATATATATATATATATATATATATATATATATATATTATATATATATATATATATATATATATATATATATATATATATATATATATATATATATATATTATATATATATATATTTATATATGTCGTACCTAGCAGCCAGAAACGTCGTACTCGGCCTACTATGCAAGGCCCGATTTGCTAATAAGCCAAGTTTCATGAATTATGATATTTTCTCTAATTTTTTTCTTATGAAATGATAAAGCTATCCATTTCATTATGTATGAAGTCAATTTTTTTATTGGAGTTAAAATTAACGTAGTTATATGACCGAACACTAACCAACCCTACCTAACCTAACCTAACCTATCTTTATAGGTTAGGTTACCGTTATTAGGTAGCCGAAAAGTTAGGTTAGGTTAGGTCAAGTAGGTTAGGTAGTCGAAAAGCAATTAATTCATGAAAACTTGGCTTATTAGGCAAATCGGGCCTTGCATAGTAGGCTGAGAAGTGCATTCTGGCTACTAGGTACGACATATATATATATATATATATATATATATATATATATATATCATTGGTGCGGTGGTCATGGTACTGTGTACATTTAGGGGTGATCCTGGACGGCATGGGTTCGAATCCTGGCCGGGTCAAAGAGAGTTCTTAGTGATCTATGGCTTGCGAGTTCATGCAGCTTTCTCATATATATGCGAACAAGCCTGAATGGTCCCCAGGCATACATGCAACTGAAAACTCACAGCCCAGAAGTGACTCGAAT
>WNGS01166226.1:11170539-11256339 GCA_020271785.1 Procambarus virginalis | reverse complement strand
ATAAATATATATATAATATATTATATATATATATATACTATAATATATATATATATATATATATATATATATATATATATATTATATATATATATAGTATATATATATTATATATATATATATATATTATATATATATAATATATTTATATATATATATATATATATATATATTTATATATATATATATATATTTATATATATATATATATATATTTATATATATATATATATATATATATATATAATATATATATATATATATATATATATATATATATATATTTATATATGTCGTACCTAGCAGCCAGAACGTCGTACTCGGCCTACTATGCAAGGCCCGATTTGCCTAATAAGCCAAGTTATCATGAATTAATATATTTTCTCTAATTTTTTTCTTATGAAATGATAAAGCTATCCATTTCATTATGTATGAAGTCAATTTTTTTTATTGGAGTTAAAATAACGTAGTTATATGACCGAACCTACACAACCCTACCTAACCTAACCTAACCTATCTTATAGGTTAGGTTACGTTAGGTAGCCGAAAAAGTTAGGTTAGGTTAGGTAGGTTAGGTAGTCGAAAAGCAATTAATTCATGAAAACTTGGCTTATTAGGCAAATCGGGCCTTGCATAGTAGGCTGAGAAGTGCATTCTGGCTACTAGGTACGACATATATATATATATATATATATATATATATATATATCATTGGTGCGGTGGTCATGGTACTGTGTACATTTAGGGGTGATCCTGGACGGCATGGGTTCGAATCCTGGCCGGGTCAAAGAGTTCTTAGTGATCTATGGCTTGCGAGTTCATGCAGCTTTCTCATATATATGCGAACAAGCCTGAATGGTCCCCAGGCATACATGCAACTGAAAACTCACAGCCCAGAAGTGACTCGAATCCATACTGCCAGGAGCACTATGCAACTGGTGTACAGGGCACCTTATCCACTCGACCATCACGAATAAGACAAAAACTGATGGTAGCCGAGGCTATTTGCCCATCAGCCCACCGGCACTCTGATGGTAATCTTGGGCATCGTGTGCCCCAAAGAATGAGGTGATTTGATAAAATACTATGCCATCAGCCTGCCAGAGTGCCGGCAGGCTGATGGGCAAATAGCCTCGGCTACCATCAGCTTTTGTCCGGTCGTGATGGTCGAGCATAAGGTGCCCTTGTATACCAGTTACATAGTGCTCCTGGCAGTATGGGTTCGAGTCACTTCTGGGGTGTGAGTTTTCAGTTGCATGTATGCCTGGGAACCATTCAGGCTTGTTTGCATTTGTGTTCCTCACGTGTGCCCCAAAGAATGAGGTTATTTGATAAAATACTATGCCCAAGATTACCATCAGAATGCCGGCATGCTGATGGGCAAATAGCCTCGGCTACCATCAGCTTTTGTTCGGTCGTGATGGTCGAGTGGATAAGGTGCCCTGTACACCAGTTGCATAGTGCTCCTGGCAGTATGGGTTCGAGTCACTTCTAGGGTGTGAGTTTTCAGTATATATATATATATATATATATATATATATATATATATATATATATATATATATATATATATATATATAAACAAGAGACCATATAAAGCCGTTTCCTCTTTTAGCGCCTCAGGGTGGCAATTCTGAGGGGAAATGCACACTGCATCTGCCCACCATCTGGGGAGCTAGGATCTCTACAATAACCTGTGACAAAAAACCTCGTACCTTGCACGTAACCAATGTTATAACCAATTTTGTGTAATGAAGTTTTTAAATAAAATAAAATAGCAAATTACAATTACGTAACGGGTGGTAGGAGAAGACAATATGTGAGTGTACGCGAGTGCCCCACAAGGCTCCCCCGGAGCATATGGGGCATGCAGCATATTGTCTTCGAGATGGGGGGAGGGGTCTCTACAAACGCAACCAGAGGGGTACCTATTTACCAGGGTCAGTTTCGTCCCTGGCAAGGAATTTTTCAAAGAAGACACCAAGCCGAGAAATAATATGTAACACTCGCCCCCTGGCAAAGTCGAGTGTCGTACTGACCCACAAGTCCACCGAGAGTGAAGGCCATGTAGAATATAGAGAAGGCTGGGACGGCGAGGAGGAGGCCACTGGCGGCCAGGAGGGTCCCAGACAACACACACACCCTGGGCCCCACCGCCACCGTCAGCGCCCCCATCACCGGTGCTGCAACAACCACACGCTGTCACTCCTCGTGCCATTGATATGAAGTAAAGAGTAAACAAAATTGACTTCCGTTTTACCAAATGTATTTTTTTTATCATGCATCTCACCTGCGTTTGTAAAACTTAACAACCATTTCTATTCATACAATAACTGTGTTGAATGAAGGGTAAATAAAAATTGTACCACTAATGCCCCATGCAAATGTATGGGATAACTCAGTGACAGCTACAAATGGCCGCCATTGGCCATTTTGGAAATTATCTTCCTTTTCATTCGTTTGGCTTAAAATGTTGCATGGTATAAGCTAAGATTCCTGGCAGTATATCATTATGAATGAAGTACTTACACATTCCTTGGACACTATTGATAGTGTTATCTCTGAATTCTGCAATTTTTTTCACATGCCACAAATAAATTCGTAGACCCTCCCTCAAAAACTGACAAAAAATGTACTATTCACAATTTTAAGCCAAACTAATAAAAAGATGCTTTTCAAAATGGTCAATGGTGATAATCTTGAATTTGTTGCTGTCATGGAGTTAGCGAACACTTTCCGGAGGGGAATAAAAGTTCTTATCTACTCTTCATACAACACAAATCCACTGAGAAATGAACCTTTGCTCTCAACGGTCACGGAAATACTGAAAATGACACAACTAGTATGCGATTTATTATGTGCTTTAAATATTTGTTTTTCGTGTTCAACTGGATAGAGGACTTACCTTAGCAGTTTAAGAGTTAAGCAAAATATGAATTTGAGTTGTTGCTTTATGTGGGATATTTAACACACGAAAACTTCACTGATTACCTTTCAAAATGACTAAAAAAAATGACTAGGTCGAAAATGACAATCGAGTATTAAATTGATGGCAGTCAACACTGCGTACTCACAAAGTAGTCCCCTGCAACCTACGAGCAGACCAACGATCCATCCCGCAGCAGCACCTGAGATGTCGGGGAAATAATCCAGCACCAGGATGTAGAGGATGCCAAAACTCTTGACGTAGCCAGCAGTCACAAGGTTAACACTAAATACCATGCCCGCCACCAGCCACGCGTACCTGCCGGCATGAAGCTCGTGACCCACTACCCCATTGTTGTAGTCAGTCTCTATCACTCCTGGAATGTTGTAGTCAGTCCCCATGACTTCTGAAATGTTGTAGTCAGTCCCCATGACTCCTGGAATGTTGTAACCAGTCTCTGACTCCTGGAATGTTGTAGTCAATCCCTATGACTCCTGGAATGTTGTAGTCAATCCCTATGACTCCTGGAATGTTGTAGTCAATCCCTATGACTCCTGGAATGTTGTAGGCAATCCCTATGACTCCTGGAATGTTTAAGGTAGTAACTGCTTGCTGGAAATTTTAAGTCAGTCATCTTTTATTGGATTATTTTAATGAGTCCATGCATGTTAAAAATATGTAAGCGTTTGAGTTGTGAAAGCAGACCTTCTGCATGTACCTACCCTTCATCCTGGACTCTGGGAAGTGGGGGAAGGTCATCCGCCGCTGGCGGAGAAGCCATCTCTGGAGGAGTGTTTGCAGGGAAGGACGCCACGTATGGATGTATGTTGGCAGTGGAGGACGCCACCTCAGGAGGAGTGTTGGCGGCGGAGGACGCCACGTATGGTGGTATTTTGGCAATGGAGGATGCCACGCATGGTGATGTGTTGGGAGAGGAAGAAGCTACCTCTGAAGAAATGTTGGGAGAGAAGAAAGCCAACTCTGGAGATATGTTGGAAGGGGAGGAAGTCACCTCTGGAGGTGTGTTGGTAGCGGAGGAAGCTGTAGAGCCGTGAGCAGACGTAATCACAGATGTTACAGGGGCTGAGAAGGCCTCTGTTGCTGGTGAAGACGAGCCCGAGGGAAGAGTAAGTTGATTCTCATACGGCGTTTGACGGTAGCATTTCAGGACAACGACACCGTCCTCTCTTCCATGCTCTGGAAGATTTTTAACCAAGTTATTTGTAATTAATTCCCCGCTTACATAGCCTAATGCAGTCAAGGAGTCATCCAAAGAATTGGACCTACGATGTTTACAATAACGATCAGCTGTCCATTACACATGACGTATTCTCCCCTATAGTGATATCCAGCTAAACACACAACAAAACTACGACGTTGCTACAACATTCGAACAAGTTTTTAGCACTTCCCAACAAGTTGTAACAACGTTCTAATACGTCATAAAAACGTTACACCAATATGTAACAACTTTATTACAAGTTGTAACAAGCGGAAAATAGGGACAGTTACGGTTTGTGTTTGCAGGGATTTCGTCATAGCTACGTATACCTCTAGCTTAAGAACGAATTTATATTTTTACAATAATTTATTTAATTATGTATCTCTGATGATCGTAATGTTACAAATGCCTATAATATCTCAGGTACACCCCCCTCTCTTTTTTTATCTTGATTTGCCACAACATACAAAATATAAAGTGCTAATCTAATCAGAAACGTACGAACCCCAGCTACCCACCTAACCTAACCAACCGTTGCATAGAAAACGTAGATATCTGAGTCGCTATTTTTCCTGCTTAACCTATGGAAATAGTTACGAATCTGGACCAGACCTGACTCACGCAGGGAAGAATGGAGCGCCATCCCTGACCTTACTGACACGATTGTTTCAATTCCTTGAGTTGGAGGGGCCAAGGTCCAACTTGATGACTGGGGCAGGTTGGAGGGTTGTTGACAAGACACTGTACAGGTTGGAAAGGTGTTGTCAGAACACTGCACACGTTGGAAGGGTGTTGTCAGAACACTGTACAGTAGAACATTTCTTCTCATCTGTGGTATGTACCCGAACAGGTGTTGTCAGAACACTGTACACGTTGGAAGGGTGTTGTCAGAACACTGTACAGGTTGGAAGGGTGTTGTCAGGACACTGTACACGTTGGAAGGGTGTTGTCAGAACACTGTACAGTAGGACATTTCTTCTCATCTGTGGTATGTACCCGAACAGGTGTTGTCAGAACACTGTACACGTTGGAAGGGTGTTGTCAGAACACTGTACAGGTTGGAAGGGTGTTGTCAGGACACTGTACACGTTGGAAGGGTGTTGTCAGGACACTGTACAGGTTGGAAATGTACTCACCTAATTGTGCTTGCTGGGGTTGACCTTTGGCTCTTTAGTCCCGCCTCTCAATTGTCAATCAACTGGTGTACAGATTCCCGAGCCTACTGGGCTCTATCATATCTACACTTGAAACTGTGTATGGAGTCAGCCTCCACCACACCACTTCCTAGTGCATTCCGTTTATTAACTACTCTGACACTGAAAAATTCTTTCTAACGTCTCTGTGGCTCATCTGGGTACTAAGTTTCCACCTGTGTCCCCTTGTTCGTGTCCCTCCCATGCTGAAGAGTTTGTCTTTGTCCACCCTGTCAGAACACTGTACAGTAGAACATTTCCTCTCATCTGTGGTATGTACCCGAACAGGTGTTAGCAAGACACTGTACAGGTTGTATGGTTGCATGTTGAAAGGTTGTTGACAGAATAGTGTACAGGGGCGAAACTCGTTGCCTAAACAATATGCAGAAATGATATTTTTTACCAGGAAAGTGTGTAATTTTATGTGTATATGTTACCCATCTAAATGTGTTTGCTACCTATCTAAATGTATATGCTACCTATTTAAATGTATATACTATTGAAATGCTTATAATATCTAAATGAATATAGCATCTAAACGTATATGCTTTCTAAATGTATATACTATCCAAATGAACATATCTAAATGAATATATTTTCTAAATGAGTATACCATCAAATGAATGTACTATACAAATGAATATATTATGTAAATAAATATGTTATCTAAATGTAAATATTATACAATGAATATACAGTACTATCTAAATAAAGATACTATTTAAATGAATGTACTATCCAAATTCATGTTCAGTATTATTTAAATAAATATACTATCGAAAATCTAAATAATTTCATTTAACTTTTTTGTAACATGTTTGTCAATATATGTTATTTATATAACCCTTGAAATTAAAACTGCTTACTAATTAGGCCCATCACAATTGTTAATAATTTATGTAAATTTCTTAGAATAAAACCTCTTATTCTGATTATATAAATGTGGAATTAAAAATAAAAAATGGTTGAAATGATTTGCGTATAAGCGGAGTTGTTAAAAGTTTATTGTAACAATTAATTAGCCACTGTATCATGTTCTGTATATTTTTAATATAAGTTATTATTTTTATTATTATTATTATTGCACAGAAAAATTACATTAACGTGATGTATCAAAGAGGTATTCAGCAGGAGCCGTGATGAGGATTCGAACTTATGCTCTGGGTACTCCCAAGCAAATGCTTATTATTATTATTATTATTATTATTATTATCAGTAGAGCCCTCTATTGAGTACACAAGTAACTATTCCCCATCCGACTAGTCTGAATCAGTAGCATTGAAACCTGTACTGGTATAAAGATTATGACGTCAAAGTGAAGTCGCACGTTCGTGTACAGCTCATATAAAACACATGTTATTTTTTTTTAGATATATACAAGAGCTGTTACATTCTTGTACAGCCACTCCTATTTTTCGTTATGTTACGTTGCGTTACATTATGTTATGTTATGTTAGGATAGGTTAGGGAAGGTTGAGTTAGAATAGATAGGTTTGGGTAGGTTGAGTTAGAATAGTGTTGGTTAGGTTTGCTTATAGAATTGCGATGAAGTAGAACAGTGCAATCATTTCATTAAGCCTTAGACCTTACTCGGAGGACAGGGCAGCCCATTCTTCATACATAATAAGAGTGTAGCTGCTATTGATATCTGTACAAAATATGAACTGTTGCAGACAATGAAAGCTCATGTGTCTACTAATTTTGGAAGTCTTGGAAAGATGGTCACAAATAAACCTAACTTTTTCTAGGCCTAATATATAAATATATTATATATATATATCTAAATTAGTGCTAATTTTCTGTATGTCTCGCTTAGGTATGCACAAGGTTTAGTAAGGTTATTAGAACAAGCTATATTAATTTTATGGTTAGGCTCTGTGTGTGTCTGTGTCTGTCTGGTTTCTAGGTGTATATGTACTAAACATACATATAGACCTGGTGTAGTTCTGGTGTACGTTTAGAGGTAGAGTATAATTGCTACATGGCGAGAGCTATTGTGGGGACTTAACAACCCTGCCGCCAGTGATCCCAACAACATTGTAACAAGGTTATCCCGTGACTACAGTATAACATTGTTGTAGAATGGCTTGTAGAAATGGACCTCCAGACGTATATCAAGGAGTGGGATGAAAGGGGCATGAAACTAGAAGGCCGCAACACACACAATCATAATTGAGAACATAAAGAACTGACCTTGCTCCTTGTTAGTGAAACTACCATTATGCTGGTGGTGTTTCATGGCGCGTCGTGCTGGGCTGGGCTGGGACTCATCAAGCACTTACATGACCATTTTTGAAACCTGTACAGCTTTCCTCGAATATGGCGGCGTAGTCTGTATTTATTAAGAAGTTTACGAGCTTGGAAACTTAGGAACCTCTTGTTATTACTGTCAAAGGCAACCTCAATGCGATTCTTTAAATTGTTTAATAACTGTAAATAAAGTCACCAAGATTGAGGAAAGATATACAGGTTTCGAACGTGGATGAGTGGAGACTTGAGTATTTATTGAATCCTAGCAGCAGACTCGTTGCTAGGAGATTGTACCACATTGTGTTGTGAACATTGAACTGAATTGATCCAAATTATGTGACAAATTAGCGCTTAAATTAGTTACAACAATATTTAGCAAGGTTGGCGCTATCCAAAAACCTACAAGCCAATATTATTGGAAAACTGTAAACATTAATGTGCAAGATCACGTAGACTATTAAGTCTGGCAGTGTGTGTTGTCGAAGCAACACGGATAACCTTCACCACAAAAATAGTAGGTTACTATTGGTGTAAAGTTGGCCACAGGCCGTAGCCCAGTAATCAGATCCAAGTGGAATGGGGCCGGGTTCAATTCCAACAACAGGACAGATTCCTTTGCCTACGTTTCCTTGCACCTGATGGCGCTGTTCACTGAGTAGTAAATAGGTACCCAGGAGATAGGTAACTGTTGTGGGGTTGCATTTGTGGAGGAGGGGGAGGGGCTCAGTAGTTGGCCCTTCTATAACGAGAAACTAAGCTCGCGTCCGATGCTAGTGGAACTCAGTCAAAACGATTCTTAGTGTTATTGATATTTAATGCATTACATTTGTAATTGGCGAGTAGAAATTTAATTTAAAATATGAAACTTGTGAACTAAGAAAATAGCTGAATCAGGTCAGTACTTTCAATAATTATAGTCTATCAGCTCGGTACTGCTCAACTTTGCTTGCCATATTTGCTTGTGAAACTATGAATAGAGGTAACCTCACCTATTTCCTCTTTTAAGTGAAACAAATTATCAGTAAAAAGGTCTTTCCTCACATTTGAGAGGTGATACAACCTCTCAAATTGTGTAGCTGCTGGGAATGTCCTCTCGTTACAATACTGCTCAACATAAATACCATATCTGTATATACTACAGGACCTTGAATATTTTATATGTCTGGATCACGTCCCCATTTATTTCTCCTCTCTGGTGTTTGAGTGCATGTGATCCATGACCCCAAATAATTCTTTACTTATGACCTTTGATTAAAAACTAAAAATTATGTGCCAAATTTTATTTGAAGACCATTTCCTGATTCCAACAAGAAATAACAACGTGATTTAAAAATACATCTTTCTCACCTGTTTTGTTGCAAGACATATTAGCTGTGAGTGCTAGTGACAGGTGAGCTGCTGCTAGGGGCACTGTGAGGCTGTAGTGAGAGGCAGCACTGAGGAGCTCAACTCACCAGAGTAATCCCATGACACTGAGGAGCTCAACTCACCAGAGTAATCCCATGACACTGAGGAGCTCAACTGTCCGGGGTTAGGGAGTCTCACCTGAGCTGCCGTGCGATGTAGACGTGTCGTTTGCCAGCTCCGGCAGTTTTGGGGTAGTTGCCGTTTTCGCTGGCAGGGGGTTTGGGTGTCTCTACCCTCCCTGCTGTTCCTGGTGGTGGGGACGTGGCGTGTTTGCGATGGGCAGCCATGTTCCAGCTGTCGTGCGGGTACACTCCACAGGTTTGGAGTTTACTGGCCGTGCTGGATACCCGCTTGTTGACTTGGTCTTGAGTGACATGCTCAGGGTCCCAGTCCAGGACGTCTACGGTATTGAGCTGGTCACTGCTCGCCGTGTCTTCGTCAAGTTTGTGGGTGAGCTGGTGTACCGTGATTTTCTCCAGAGGTACGAGGGGCGTACTTTGCAGCTGCAGGACGGCGCCGGGTCTGTGACCATTTCGGACCGTAGTGGTGCTGTGACATATGTAAGTGTCCATGGCGCCCCCATGGAGTTTCCTGAGACTCTCCTCCGGCGTTTCTTCCAGAGGTACGGCTCCGTCGTTAGTGTGCGGATGAACTCGCTATCGTCTGGCAAGTATTCGGGTGTGAAAACGAACATTCAGACCCTCGGGATGCGACTGAGGTCGGACATTCCATCCTCTGTCCGGCTGTTAGGGTACTACGTGCGGGTGTTTTATGCCCGGCAACCCCGTACTTGTTTCCGGTGTGGCTTGTTGGGGCATCAGGCTACCGGGTGTACTGCTGATCCGGTCGTTCCCGTGCATTTGTTCCGTGAAGAGGATTTCCCGCCGCTCCCTCTGGAGGAGGACTCCGGGGTGAGGAGGTGAACGTCCCGTTCGCTGCTGAGGCTCCCCCTGCATCGCCCGACGTTCCCCCGGTTGTCGCAGACCCTCCTCCGGATGTTGCGGTGCCATATGATGATACTCCTGCTCCTGTCTCTGGCCCTGCTGCTTCTGTGGGCCTTCCTGGTGCTCCCTGTGAGGCATCGCCGTCTGCTCCCTCGTCTTCGGCTGCTGTGCCTGGCCCTGCATCCTCACCTCAGGTCCCGGCTGTGCTGTGTGCTGGGATGGCTGCGGAGCTTCCTGCTGTGTGTGGTCCAGTTCCCCATGTGGTGGAGGCTGCTGCCGTTTTGCGTCGGGCGTCGGTTCGTCCGGCTGGTGGTGCCCGTGTTTCTGGGTTCACGTCCGGCTCTGACGATCTCCGGCCGGAGCCCAAACGTTCCAGGCGTTCGTCGTCCGCCTGGGCCGATATTGGGGAATTTAGTGACTGTGGGTCTTCGGGTGTGGATCCAGATGTGTCGATGGCCCCGCTGTTAGTGGTGGCGGAGGTCCATGTGCCTGCTGACGATGGTGTCCATGTCTCGGGTGGGCCTTCTGCTCCTTCTCCACCGGAGGGCTCTCCGCGGTGGGGTGTGGTGGCCTCCACTGCTAGGGATGGCGGGGATGCTGGTGCTGGGTGTGGCCTGGTGGTGACCTTACGGAAGGATGCGCGCCGCTCGGGTTCCCGGCAGTCGGCCGGTGGTGTGCTCGTGGCCGCTGGTGCCCCGGTGGTGGTGCACTTGATCCAGATCCCTCCTCCGAGGGTGCGCATTGGGAACCTGGGGGACGTGATGCCAGCGTCTGTGATGCCATCGGGTCACTGGTCGGAGATTGCTGAGTTACCGATCTTCGAGGGAATGCGGGACTTTTATAATGATAAGATTCCCTCGGTGTGGGAGCATATGCCGATCACTCGCCTCCGGAGTAATACCATCTGGATTCCCTGTTTGTGGGTGTTTGTAGCCGAGGTTCCGGATGACATGGCGTCCCCGGTGGATGGTTTAGGCCCTTGGAAGTGGTTGCTCTGGGAGGCGTTCAATGTACGGTTCCCTCAGGACATGTTTCCGGGCAAGTATGTCCGGTGATTTCCTACTTTGTGCTTATTCTTGTGCTGTGTGCCCTTCTGGCTGTTTGTTTGCCCTTTTTGTTTTTTGTGCCCGTGCCTCTCACTTTGTTTGGGGCGAGGCAGGTGGTTTGGTGTGAGTGTTTTTATTCATGTGTTTGTTTTTGTGTTGTTATTTTGTCCTGTGTGTTCTATTTATGCTTTCTGTGTTTCTGCTGTGCTTTTTATTGTTCACACTGATGTTACTCATATAATGTTTTGTATTGTTACTATGTTTCATTGTTTTGCTTGCATTTTTGTATTTGTTTTTTGTTTTGCGTCTTGTTGTGTGTTCTCATGTATACCTTGTTGCCCTCGATTGTTTTGACAATTGTTTACTGGGCTGTCGGTCCTTCTGGCCGGTGGTTTCATGTTTTGTTAGCTTGTTTTATTGTATTTATTGTATTTCCCTTGCATGCATGCATGTAAAAATAAAATAATAATAATAAAAAAACTTTGTATTGTGAACAGTGAACTGAATTGATCCAAATTATGTGACAAATTAGCGCTTAAATTAGTTACAACAATATTTAGCAAGGTTGGCGCTATCCAAAAACCTACAAGCCAATATTATTGGAAAACTGTAAACATTATTGTGCAAGATCACGTAGACTATTAAGTCTGGCAGTGTGTGTTTTCGAAGCAACACGGATAACCTTCACCACAAAAAAGTAGGTCACTATTGGTGTAAAGTTGGCCACAGGCCGTAGCCCAGTAATCAGATCCAAGTGGAATGGGGCCGGGTTCAATTCCAACAACAGGACAGATTCCTTTGCCTACGTTTTCTTGCACCTGATGGCGCTGTTCACTGAGTAGTAAATAGGTACCCAGGAGATAGGTAACTGTTGTGGGGTTGCATTTATGGAGGAGGGGGAGGGGCTCAGTAGTTGGCCCCTCTATAACGAGAAACTAAGCTCGCGTCCGATGCTAGTGGAACTCAGTCAAAACGATTCTTAGTGTTATTGATATTTAATACATTACATTTGTAATTGGCGAGTAGAAATTTAATGTAAAATATGAAACTTGTGAACTAAGAAAATAGCTGAATCAGGTCAGTACTTTCAATAATTATAGTCTATCAGCTCGGTACTGCTCAACTTTGCTTGCCATATTTGCTTATGAAACTATGAATAGAAGTAACCTCACCTATTTCCTCTTTTAAGTAAAACAAATTATCAGTAAAAAGGTCTTTCCTCACATTTGAGAGGTGATACAACCTCTCAAATTATGTAGCTGCTGGGAATGTCCTCTCGTTACAATACTGCTCAACATAAATACCATATCTGTTTATACTTCTACAGGACCTTGAGTATTTTATATTTCTGGATCATGTCCCCATTTATTTCTCCTCTCTGGTGTTTGAGTGCATGTGATCCGTGACCCCAAATAATTCTTTACTTATGATCTTTGATTAAAAACTAAAAATTATGTGCCAAATTTTATTTGAAGACCATTTCCTGATTCCAACAAAACTAACAACGTGATTTAAAAATACATCTTTCTCACCTGTTTTGTTGCAAGACATATTAGCTGTGAGTGCTAGTGACAGGTGAGCTGCTGCTAGGGGCACTGTGAGGCTGTAGTGAGAGGCAGCACTGAGGAGCTCAACTCACCAGAGTAATCCCATGACACTGAGGAGCTCAACTGTCCGGGGTGCTCAAGATACTGGAACGCTTCCTAGACAACGAGGTCACAATTGCAAATCATCATGCAATTGCTCGCAATACTGGCAGCCTACTCACGACCGTGTATTTAATCTTGCGTTTTCTTTTCCACATTTGATGATTTTCGCTTTACATGATATTATATCAAATAGAAACCCTGATGCTTCCTGAAATAAAGTTATGCACAGAGAATACTTTTGACGGTACTCCATGATGCGGGCGTTATGGAAGATTTCGGCGTGTAGCCCGTTTTCTGTGCCATGTGATCGCCATGGAGGAGGAACACTGGTAATTATTTAATTTTGCTGTTTTCAGGCAATAGAATCTGGGTGGGTACATCCTCGTTGCAGGCTGGTGGCATCAGGGTGGGTATTGCCTTGCCTCCGTCGACGACTGCGTCACGGTGGGCACTGCCTTGCTGTCGACGACTGCGTCAGGGTTGGTATACTGCTTTACTGTCGACGACTGCGTCAGGGTTGGTATACTGCTTTACTGTCGACGACTGCGTCAGGGTTGGTATACTGCTTTACTGTCGACAACTGCGTCAGGGTTGGTATACTGCTTTACTGTCGACGACTGCGTCAGGGTGGGTTCTGCCTTACTGTCAACGACAGCGTCAGGGTGGGTTCTGCCTTGCTGTCAACGACTGCGTCAGGGTAGGTTCTGCCTTACTGTCGACGACTGCGTCAGGGTGGGTTCTGCCTTACTGTCGACGACTGCGTCAGGGTGGGTTCTGCCTTACTGTCAACGACTGCGTCAGGGTGGGTTCTACCTTGCTGTCGACGACTGTGTCAGGGTGGGTTCTGCCTTACTGTCGACGACTGCATCAGGGTGGGTGTTACGACCCTGGGTTCCTCAGTTGGAAACCAGAGATCAAATTGAGCTAAATAAACTACCTTATATTATTTTGGACGCATCGCGAGGTGTGTTTGTTCGTATCTTCCTTGCCAGACGTAAGACGAATCTTGTTGCTCACAAGCATTCAGACTCTTGAGCTTGTTGTGGATTAAGTATAACATTGTTATAAGATTAACTATCCTTAGAACGAGTAAAGTAACAATATGATGCATAGGGGAAGACTTTTAATGTGTATAGCTGCACGATCAATTAGGCTCCTCCAGGCACCACACAATGCGGGAGCCCTGATCTGGTCGCTGGAAGCGTTCTTCTCTGCTGGCGTTCGAGGTGTAAACATCGGGACTCTGTGGCTGCACCTCTCTCCCCTTCTACCTTTCCTCTTACTTATTTCCATTACCTTAAGTTAAGTTATATACTGTGTTTGTAAGTGTGCCTACTCTGGTAGTGAAAGATTGGTGAGACCTGGGGGTAGTATTTGCCAGTGTTTTGGGTACTCCTAAGTGTAGTGTTGTGTTAGGGTACCACGTGGTCTCACTACCCTAAGCTGCATCAAGCTTCAGTTCTTAACCAGTAGTACTTTACCCTAGCTTGTTCACAGTGTAAACCTTGTATCCTGCCTATGTGGACCAAGGCTTTTAACGTAAGATAGTGTGGTAAAGTAATTATTATTATTGTTATTGGTGTGAATGTATATGGGGGGTTGTTAAGGGGTTAATAAATAAGTTAGTTAGTTAAAGGAGTATCCATTTTTCCTGTGTAGGAGATCTATGATCAACCTCTAGGCTGACTAATGCAGTATTTAGCCACTATCAGTTTATTTTAATATTTTATTGGGGGCCGGGCCTTTTAGATCTTCCATAACTTGGGTGCCTCTGTATTCTAACTGCCCTTACACCTTAATAGCACTAGATTCCCCATAGTACAAGCCACCATTTATAACAGTGGGTTCTGCCTTGCTGTCGACGACTGCGTCAGGGTGGACACACACCTTCCTCATTCCCTACCTAGCGTAAATACCTAAGTGTAGTTACAGGACGAGAGATACGTTTGTGGTATCATGTATTTTTCGTATTCTTTCATATGACGCTTTGAATACTTCATATTTTTGTCCATGTCTGTCACTATGTGTGTTTTTCGGCCATAAGATGATTTGCTTATTGATACGAGAGGTTTGTATTGGCAGGTATACCTTAATACTGTGGAATATTCTCCCACATATACTTTGTCACCACTAATGTAAGGTGGTTGTGTAAACTCTGCCGTGGTGGAGTGGTTAGTTCTGCTGCTGATCTGAGCCGTATACTGATGTGGAAGCTCTCTCTCTCTTGGCTCTGTTGGTCAGGGGATGTGAACCATCGTGTGTGTAAGCTGGTTCGTACCAACGATTAGGGAACCAGACCTAATGATTTGCATTAGGGATGCAAACGCTTGTTCGCATCCCTAATGTGAGCTGTCCATCTACTTACGTCAGTGTATCATCCCTGTTTCGCGTATTTTGACAACCATCATCACGGTGCCAGAGCGCCTGCGTTATAAATACACAATTATCTCTGACTTGCTTGCCAGGTTTACATCTTATACCTCACAGTGCTACACTGTATGTACTCATCTTCCACCTACCATTCTCACAGTGTCTCACTATATGTGGAGTTCATGAGGGAATATATTGACGGAGTTTAACTTCTAAACAGTAAAGTGCTAGATGAGTAAGTGACCACAAGGTGGTGGTACTATTATAAAATTATGTACTCCATTATTTTAACTTTAAATAAAGTATAAGTTAACCAATTTCTTAATTCATTTGGGAAAGGAGACCCCATATACTGGGGCCTTTTATTTGCATGGCGTGTTTGCATATATTTAATATAACTCCGGGAATATCAAATACATATTTCTGCTGTGATGTTCATGGGTTCTATTACAACCTTTTGGGAACAATTTCATGTTAGGTTTAGTACTGAGATACAAGTTTTGTTTAGGTGAAAAACACCCATGTACATGTTTGTCGTGTTTAGTGTTTTGGTGTTTTTACTGCACTAGTCCAAGGAACAGAAATGTTGCAGGAAGTTAAGAACAACCGAAGCTAACATATGATATTTTTTCTTTTAATTAAAAAAAGGATTAACCATCATCAAAATAAAACTGGATAAATACCTTCATTAGATACCTGATCAACCAGACTATGATTCACACGTTAGATTGGGAGCAGTGGGGTCTAACGGCCTAGTTGACCAGGCTACCAATCAGGAGGCCTCGTCAGAGACCGGGCCGTGAGGACATCAATTCCAAGAACCATAACAAAATACATGGTACGTAAAAATGACAAATCTACAATCCCTGAAAGAACTGGAACTCCACAATATATTATCCAAAGGACCCATCTTTTATGAGCTTTTTATGAGACTCAACTTTTATGAGCTATTTATTAATAATATGATATGACTACCCAACCCACACAACTGAAAATTAAAAAAAAGAACGTTTCGGTTCGTTTTAGATCATAATCAAGTCTTGTAAAGCTCGAGAATAGACCGAAACGTCGTCATCTCTTCATTTTTTAGATGTACGTGTGGTTGGGGATCAACTCTTCAGCCACGTTATTGTGACATATCGTCTAACCTCATTGTGTTTAGTTATCTACAGATGTCCTCCCCCCTCCGTGGTGCCTCCTTGCTGTGGTGAGGGGCTCACGTACACCTCCCTGGGACCGGTGTGGGTTGCCTGTGCCCCCTCTCCTGCCCCCTCTTTGGGTGGTGTACGTGCTGAAGGGCACCATGTAGGGGCCTTGTGAGCCATCGGACCACCCGCTGGAGGGGTCGCCTGTGAGAGGCCGCCCTGAGTGGATGGTTGGGTGTCCAGGCTAGGGCGATAGGGGGACTGGGGTCTTAGCACCAGTGTGGGAGAATGCACGAAGTAGTAGGACTCCCCTGTTGAAAAGGGGGAGCACCGCTGGGGACGACACACCCTTCCTGCACTGGCCCGCGCTCGGCCTCCCTGGCTGCCCTGGTAGGTGGTATCCCTTGGTTCCGGGTCCCATCCCTTTTATTAGTTTGCTATATGGATGACGACTTGACTACTTCTAACCAGGCTCATGGGGTGGGCGACCAGGCCCCTGAGTCGGACCGTCCTGGAAGACCGGGATCTGTAGCCTCCACTGCAGAGCCCGGTTTAGGCCCAGACCGGACTCTTCCTCCCTGCTCCCCTCCCTTCTCTGTGGTTGGGTCGAGCTCCAAGCCTGCTGTGGTGACCGTCTCGTCCCCTTGCACGGCTCCATCTCTTCTTGCGACTACTGCGCCTTTCGACCCGTCTCTCTCTACGGGTTCTCATCGCCGTCCCCGCCACGGCCGCTCTCGTATGCTTCCTTCCCATCCTCCTTCGTTCCATGCTTTGTTTGGTCCTGCTACATGGACTAAGTATTTTGACCTCCAACCCTTGGACTCAACTCCTCCTGACGATTTTTCCCTTCATAGGCATCTTGTCGATTCCGTGGATGCCTCTGTCACCTTCGACCCCACTCGTCTTGGTACCCGTGTCGTTGCTGCTCCTTCTCAGGATGCGGCCACTCGCTTGGCCGCCTTATCCTGCCTTGGTGAAACCCCTGTTCGGGTCTCGAAGAACGCCCGGTTGAATGCCAGTGTGGGCACTGTTCTCCTCCCGCACCATGTTGCGACCGGTGTTAGGGATCTTAGGGACTGCCACGAGGATATCAAACATGTCCTCGAGGCCCAAGGTCATTCTGTCCTCCAAGTGGATACATTTATTCGTCCCCCTCGTGGTCATCGCCGTCTGCCTCTTCGGGTTGTGAAGGTTACCTTTGATGGTAGGACCCTTCCATCCTCTGTTATTCTCGCTGGTGCCAGGTGCTCCGTCCAGGAGTATATTCCATCTCCTCGGCTCTGCGGTAAGTGCTGGAAGTTTGGGCATGGTACCCTCAGGTGCTCTAGTCCTGTCTCTCTCTGTCCCCTGTGTGGAAGCGAGGGTCACTCTAAGTTAGAGTGCACTTCCCCCCAGGCCCGCTGCCTCAATTGCGGTGAGGCCCACCCTACCTTCTCCCGTGCGTGTGTTCGTTACAAACTTGAGGCGGCTGTCCTCAACTTGAAGCACCGAGACCGTTTGTCTTTTCCTGAGGCTCGGCGCCAAGTTCATCGTCTCCCCTCTTTCGCTGGTGTCTCCTATGCTCGAGTGGTGCGCTCTTCCCCTCCTCGTCCTTCCCGCCTCCCTCAGTCTCACAACCGTTTCCGAGCCTTAGACCCAGACACGCCCACCACCGCCTCCTCTGTTTCCCTCAGTTCTGTCCCGAAGGGTCCCCCTCCTGGTTCTCTGTCTAGGGCTCCCCTTCATTCTACCCAGTCTGTCACATCTCCTGTGTGTTCTATTTCCTCTCCTACTAGTCCTTCTCCTCCGTCTCTTGGCTCTCCACGCCGCCTGACTGTGGCGGGCCGACGTCCATCGCTCTCCTGATGGTTGTGTTGTTCGCTCTCGCTCTTCTTCTCCTATCGAGACTCTGGAGTCTGTTGCCCAGTACGTTGCTGCTGGGACGCCTGTTTCTTTGAGTCAGAAGCGGGAAACCTGGGTCCNAATTTATTTATTTATTTTATTTATTTATTCATATACAAGAAGGTACATTGGGAATGTGAGAATATATAATATGGTAATTACAATCTTGTAAAGCCACTAGTACGCGCAGCGTTTCGGGCAGGTCCTTAATCTAAGAAAATTTTAGTAGGTAAATACTAGCAAAAATTATAAAAAAGAAATGATAACAGTTACATGGCAAGAAAAGAAAAAAGAAAAAAAAATGAGAGAGAAAATTGTAGGTACAGTATAATAAAGCACTTAGGTAGCTAAGATTGATTGCAATGAAAGCTTGAATGGTAGTTGACAAAATTTGGTAGGCACAATACAGCAAATGGCTAGCACATAAAGGAAGACAGCAATGAACACAATGATAGGTTGTTTGGGTTAAAACATAAGAATTAGGAGATTGGGTAACACTAGATACAGAGCAAAAAATAAAGCTCAGTGTAGGAAACTAAGAAGATGAAATTAAGTACTTTTTGGTTTTTTTTTAAATAAGGCAAAGTTTTACAGTTTTTCAATTCACTAGGGAGTGAGTTCCATAGACTAGGTCCCTTAATTTGCATAGAGTGTTTACACAGATTAAGTTTGACCCTGGGGATATCAAAGAGATATTTATTTCTGGTGTGGTGATAATGGGTCCTATTACATCTGTCCAGAGAGAGTTTCAGAGCATGGTTTGCATTTAAGAACAGGGTTTTGTAGATGTAGTTGACACAAGAGAATGTGTGGAGGGAGTTAATATTTAGCAAGTTTAGGGATTTAAACAAGGGAGCTGAGTGTTGTCTGAAAGCAGAGTTAGTTATTATTCTGATAGCAGATTTTTGCTGGGTGATGATGGGCTTAAGGTGGTTTGCAGTGGTAGACCCCCATGCACAGATACCATAATTAAGATAGGGGTAGATTAGAGCAATAGAGAGAGAGGAGAGCAGAGTTAGGAACATAATATCTGATTTTGGAGAGTATACCAACTGTCTTAGAGACTTTCTTAGTTATGTGTGAATGTGGGTGCTGAAGTTGAGTCTCTTGTCTAGGAATAGGCCAAGAAACTTGCCATCATTTTTATTACTGATGTTAATGTTGTCTATCTGTAGCTGAATTGCATTTGATGATTTGCTTCCAAATAAGATGTAGTAAGTCTTTTCGATGTTTAATGTTAGTTTGTTAGTTGACATCCATAAGTGGACTTTTTTTAATTCATTATTCACAACATTATTTAGTGTATGTGGGTTGAGGTCTGAATAGATAAGAGTAGTATCGTCAGCAAACAATATAGGTTTGAGAATATTAGAGACATTAGGCAGATCGTTTATATATATAAGAAATAGAAGAGGTCCTAAGATACTGCCCTGTGGCACTCCAACGGTAATTGGTAGAGTGGAAGAAGTTGTTTCATTGATAGTTACATATTGGTGTCTGTCACTAAGATAGGATCGGATGTAGTCAAGGGCAAGGCCTCGGATTCCATAATGCTGGAGTTTAAGTAAGAGGTAGTTGTGATTAACAGTATCAAAGGCTTTTCTTAGGTCAATGAAGAGTCCAATCGGAAACTCATTTTGTCAAGTGCTGAGTAGATTACGTCAAGGAGACTAATGATTGCATCGTTGGTGCTCTTTTGGGACCTGAAGCCAAACTGGCAGGGGCTGAGTATGTCGAATTTTACGAGGTAGGAATAGAGCTGTTTGTAATAATTTTTTTCAAATATTTTTGATAGAATGGGTAGATTTGATATTGGTCTATAATTGTTTATGTCCGCCGGATTGCCTCCTTTATGGACTGGCGTTACTCTTGCTTTTTGAGGATATCAGGGAAGGTGTGACACTCTATAGATTTGTTGAACAGTAGGGCTATGGGTGGGGCAAGGGCATGGGAGGCTCTCTTGTATACAATGGACGGAATTTCACTGGTGTCCCTGCCTTTGTTTTAGAGAGTGTATGATGGACACAACATCTTCCGGGCTGATTGGTGAAAGGAGAAGAGAGTTTGGATAGCTGCCTGAGAGATATGTGTTAATATGTGTCTGAGTCTGTGGGATTTTACTGGCAAGATTAGCACCAACCGATGAAAAGAAACTATTAAATTCATTTGCCATTTCTAAATCAGTTGACGGTATATCCCCATCCTTGTAGAGTTTTATTTGGTTATGTGTGTTGTTTAGTTCCTAGGATACTAGAGATGGTTTTCCAAGTGCTTTTCATGTTGCCTTTTGCTTCATTGAATCTATTCACATAATATGCAAGTTTTGCCTTTCTTATGATACTGGTAAGCATTGATGAGTACCTTTTAGCTACTTCCTTTGAAACTAGGCCAATCCTAAGTTTCTTTTCATATCATGTTTCTTGTTGATTGAATTGAGAATGCCGCTTGTGAGCCATGGATTGTTTAATCTTTGTCAGTTACTTGCTTGGTAAGAAGGGGACAATGAAGGTTGTAGAGGCTTAGAGTTTTGGAGAGGAAGAGGTTAGCTAATGAATTTATATCCTGGTATTATTGAATTCAGAATCCCAGTTAATATTGTGAAATGCATCTGTAAGATTGCCCAAAGCTGATTCACTGTGTAGCCTAAATGAAAGTTTCTTGCTTTTTGGTGGTGTTATGTCCATGTTCGCTATGAGAAAGGTAGGATAGTGGTCAGTTGTTCTGTCGTAGATTATACCAGATACAAGGGGAGCTGTTATGTTTGTCCATATGTGGTCCAAGGTAGTGGCTGATGTTTGAGTGACTCGGGTAGGTTTGGTGATTGTGGGGATTAGCATACAGGAGTTCATGCTGTTAAGGAAATAGTCAACTTGAGAGCAATTTTGTTGACCCAGGTCAATATTAAAGTCTCCTCCCAGAATGATGTGGTTTTTGTTGAGATTGTTGTTTATAATAAGATTACTTAGGTTGTCTGAGAAAGAAGCTATGTTAGTATTGGGAAATCTATAGATGGCTCTAATAGTCATGAGGATTTAAGGGATTTAATTGTAAACTGAGCAAAAGTATATTCACAGTAGTCATCTCTGTCACTAATAATACTGTTGCAGATAAATGTATCTCGGTAAATATAGCTGTGCCACCACCTTTTTTATTTGGCCTACAGTTATGAATGGCTTTATAACCAGCTAAGTTGTAGAGTTGGGTATAGTCTTTATTTAGCCAAGTTTCTGTTAGAATAATGAACGATAAGTTAGTACCTAGTGCTGTGAGTAATGCATTTAAATCGTCAAAATGTTTACCAAGTGATCTAACATTTTGGTTGTAAACTGATAAACAGGTGTTATTTTGGAGTTTGTTTTTAGCCTGGTGTGCTGTGAAATACTTGCAATAATGATGATCAATGTGCTGGTTGGTGTAGATATGAGACAGAAGATTTTGATCAGGATCAATATCAGTGTGCATAGAGATGCAGAGGGATCACGATACAAGTACATGATATAGCAAAACACAAGAATAAAAGCAAATACAATAAAATAGTAACAATTTAGAAGTAAAATAGAGATCCAATAGATAGCCAGGAAGGACACAGAAGTTAGATAAAATAAAAAAAACAAAAAATCAGTAGAGACTGACAATATAAATGTAAAATAAAAAATAATAAGAAAAATAATAATCATAAAGTAAAATGAACTTGAGGATAATTAGCTTAGTAATGGTTAATTAAAATCCTATAGTTGTATATGAACCTAAGAAAACAAAGTGAGCTCAAATAGATAATTCCGAAAAAAAAAGAAAAAAAAAGATATATTACTCAGATATATGTATATCTGAGTAAATCTTGAATTTTACTCTAATATAAATCTAAGTGTAAAAATAAACAGGGTGAGAGTATATTAATGTGGAAGATTTTACTATGATACTGTGGTAGATGATATAAACAATTATACTATTACTTAATTCCAATAAATGATTACAAGAAACAAATACCAAGTTACTTTAAATATAACAGGGTAATAAGATCCCTAGGTTTAGTGACAAGGGGATTAACTAAGAACAAATAATTAAGAGTAAAAAACAGGCATAGATGACAAACAAAAAATAAAATAAAAATAAAAATAAAAAACCTTTGGAAAGGAAAGGCAGAGCTTAAGTACACTTTAAATTAAAAAAATATTTAATTAAATTATTTAATTTAAAAAATTAAAAATAACCAACTTACCCAAACATAACATAACATAACATAACCCACTCTAACTAAACCTAACCTATCTAAACCTAACTTCATATAACCTCTAGGCAACAATATATCCCAATAAACTCGCCCCTCGGAGCAAAATTTAAAATTAAAAATCTTGAATGATTTGTTCATCTTGGATAAGTCGCTCCACAACATTGTCGCTTGGATAGTCGACTTCCTATGGCATCTCGTGCCACATAATTTCGTTATAAATGTATATTATTTCTGAGTAAAAAATATGTTTTTGCATGTTCTGCATTCAACACCAATAATATAGTGAGTAAATATATCATATTTCTTCATTACTTACGTAATGATATGAAGCTTTGGGTAGCTTTGAGTAAATTTGGGTAGCTTTGGGTAATTAGACAGACCGGATGGTGCAACATAGTCTCCCCGGCTTGGCGTATTCTTTTGATAATTGTTTACTAATATTTTCCGAACGTGATCCGCGAATCGGTTTACAACCAACTACCCACTTAATGCTGGGGAAATAGGGGCAAACTGTTAAGGACTGGCGCCCAATCAATGATTCATGGCCAGTGCTCAAATGTAGAAGAAATGAATCGCTGGACGAATGTTCTTGGGTTCCTCTCCTTTATTCTGCTACTTATTTCCTCCCCCGCGATAGCAGGTTGACGTTTAAATGCAACCTCAGAACACTGAAAAGATTTACTGAACAAAAAATTGTACCACTTACGGGCTATTCATGCCGTGCCACCTCTTGGGTGGCTTAATCTTTATCAATCAATCAATCTGCTACTTATTCACATCATCCTCTGTTAATTGCTGCTCCTCCGGTTCTGTTTGAACCTTCATATCTTCGACTCGGCATACGTAGCCCGCTTTCATGGCATTCATTAACGCGGTCTGGAGCAGTGCTTCTTGATCGGGTTTGTTGAGTGTACCATGCTTTACAGTTTTCTTTTATATGGATTTCTCTTCTAACTTTTATCTGAATTTACTTGAGAGCCACTAGTACTCTAGTGGCCTTGACGAGGAAAGAAAGCCGGTGGGTTGTCAAAGGTTCCCCCATTTGTCCTGGTAATATTTTCAAGCTGGATTTTAAAGTTCAGCAGAGTTTTGGTATTGACGGCTTCGGCGGGTAGGAGGTTCCAAAGGCACCGTAAGACACGATAGACTACATCACCCTGAATTGTCAGGACACAGTAGAAGTTTGTCCCGGTGATAAAGTAAAGACGAAATGCAAAGTAGGAATCCCATACCATCAGTCAATGTACCCTCTTGGAAATAAATAAATAAATCAGGGATAGAAGGTAGGAAAGCAATTAATTAAGCACAAGATCATGGACAAATTACAGGAATAACAACACCAGAGAGTAGAAGAAGGTACCAAAGGACCAGGAATGAGTACTTCAGTGTGAGAAGAGAAGCAAAAAAGAGACAGTATAAGTATAATTAATTGTGTTGGGGGACAGGCAGCCTGTGTATGTATATACATTTGAGGCTTATTTCGAGATCCCCCCTCAAGGTCGAACTACTGACCATCTGTAGGACGCAACCCCACATCAAGCTGACTAACTCCTGGATACCTATTTACTGTTCGATGAATCGAGGTATTAGGTGATTGAAAACGTGCCGAAGCCGTAAAAGCCAAAACTCTGTTGAATATTAAAATCCACCCGGAAAAAAATCAAGGCAAATGGGGGATCTTTGACAAGCCAGTCGCATCCTGTACACCAGTTGATTGACATCTGAGAAGCAGGACCAATCCCCACCTGAGGATTGGAGGGACCAGTCAAAGTTCAATCCCCCCAAGCACAACTAGGCGAGTCAATTGGAATTACCGTGTCCTTGCGCCATCTATGTTTTGACAGCAGTACTACTCACTCACATTTTTTGATGATATAAACGGGTGTTATGGTCAGTTGCTATTCTTTATATGTTTCTAGACAACATAGGTGGTTTGAGGCCGGTTGCGGCCAGATGGAAGTAGTAGCTCTTTACACTGTGCTCGGAGATTAAGTATTACCGTGTGGTCGACCAGCAGTGAAGCTGTTGATTTTGTATTTAGAGTTTTTGTGATAGTTATGTGTTAATGCTCAATTTTAGGTTGTTTGATTAGCTTTTACATATGATAATGAGTATATACTGTATTTAGTATTTTTTTTTTTTTTTTTAGGTGAAAATGGTAGGCAAAAAATACATAGCTTGTGTAAGCTACGTATGAAGGTTAAACAGAATCATTAATTGTCTCTAACATTAGTGGTCTCAACGAGGACAGGAAGCCGGTAGCTTGTCAAGTTCCTACCTCCCTCCGCCCCGGTCGGGGGAGCCGGTCGGCCGAGCGGACAGCACGCTGGACTTGTGATCCTGTGGTCCTGGGATCGATCCCAGGCGCCGGCGAGAAACAATGGGCAGAGTTTCTTTCACCCTATGCCCCTGTTACCTAGCAGTAAAATAGGTACCTGGGTCAGCTGTCACTGGCTGCTTCCTGGGGGTGGAGGCCTGGTCGAGGACCGGGCCGCGGGGACACTAAAAAGCCCCGAAATCATCTCAAGATAGCCCTCCCCCCAAATTGGCAACGAAATGTTCCTACTAGATTTTAAAACACTTAACAGTATGGTCTCGGCGGGTAAGCTGTATCATAATTTTATACATATGGGTGAAAAATCTCCAGTTTCTAATCCTGCGAGCAGCCGCAGGTGGTAAGTCTGGTTAATCTAATACTAGATATTATCTTGCATAGAAGCAGGGCAGTTATGCCACTTGGGTGCAGAGGAAGTGTTAGTCTTCGGGCCGCGATGTTGCTAATTCTCCCTCAACGTACCTATTGCAACTCTCCTCGTCAACGTTGTCTTACACATTTTGCCCTGCTTAAATTTTATTTGAAAATCATTAATTTCAAATTTGGAAGCAGTCTTAGTTTCCACGTTAGTTTAGTTCATTTATTACGCACCCATACCCATCTTGTGGGCAGTAGTGGAAAGGGTTACAGAGGTACATAATGGGCTCAGGGACTGAACCCCACAATTCATTTAGCTAAGCAAGTTACAATCTTGATGAGCTAGTTACAAAATTCAGTATAAGTCGTCACATCAACAATGGGTTAGATCGACCACAAGTACGGTTTCTAAATTAAGCAACTGACATATGTGGAGAGCTAGTGTCACAATTGATATGTTTGTCCTGCACACCGCCCCCCATCCAGTGGGCAGCGGTGGATAGGTTACAATCATTTAGTTACTACCTACAGTAATGGAATTACTGGTGTCAATTTCACTTTGCCTCAGATCTAAAAGATCTTGTTGAAGTTCTAAGGTGTACTGCTGCTCTCAGACTGCTAATTGACACTACAAGGTTACACTCAACGGCTCCTTTAAAGGCAGATTCTTTGGCTAACTTATCAGCTCTATCATGCATTCGGAGGCCAACATGAGATGGAGATCATATGAAATGGACTGTTACCATCCTTAATAATTTTGTTGTATTTGTGTCTAGCTTCGGACACGAGCATGTTAGTTATGTCTTAAAGAGTTGAGAGCATTTAAGGATAGAGTTGCTTACAAGTAATGTATCAAGTTTGGAGACTTGTACACATTTCAGTGCGAGGAGCAAGGCAAATAGTTTGGTCTGAAGGGTAGAGGCCCAGTTGTTTATACGGACTCCCCACTCAAAGTATAGGCCATCGCCCATTGTCAGGACAACTGCACTTCTAGCTGCACCCGTGGAGCGGTGTAGGGAACCATCAGTGTATATGATTTGAGAGAGAAGACAGAACTCTATGGACAGAAGTTTCCACGTAAACTAAATTCTGGCCTGCGCTTGTTAAAATTTTAAAGTTCCAATCTCAAATAAAATTAAATGTTTTAGATAAAGTACATGCATACAAAGTTAACATAGAATGATTTATATAGTTGATTTAGGCATTGTACTAGTTCTATTACACAATTTCGGGCAAGGTGTGTTTGTGTGGAGGGGGGGGGGATAACACTTCGACTAGAACTTAACAATAATTGATTAAATATACATAAGTAAAAAGGGGGAGAAAAATTACACGGAGGGAAAACGATGCAATTTCCATGGGAAAAATTTAAGACTTGGTGAATTATAGCGGTGAAAAAATTCTAAACACTCTAGGTCAACCATTTTTCCAGCTCTGAATGGAACTGTTTGTGCAAAGATATTCGAAGAACTGGCCAGAAAACGAAAACAAAAATCTATCACCTTGCCTGTGACCTCAGGCAATAAGGGAGCCAAAAGGCAGGCCGTTGAAAACGAATGCCAGGCAGAAGTATAGTGACCCAAATTTCAAACCCCAAAAAGGCAAGGCAGGGCCCCAAAAAAGGCGAGGCAGGGCCCCAAAATGGCGAGGCAGGGCCCCAAAATGGCGAGGCAGGGCTTCAGACATCCACTCGTCGTCCTGATTGACCCTCGACCCTGACTTGACACGCTAATTTTAAGTGACTCCTTGTCATCCTTGACTGCCCTCAGCTCCCTAAGGCATAACTGTGACGTGCTTATCTCTGAAGCTACACACAGATATAATGAAATAATCAATGATGGAGTCAGAGTTTGTCTCCTGTGGATTCCTTCCCATATTGGTCTCCGAATGCATGATAGAACTGATAGAGTTGGCCAAGACTTTTGCTCGTAAAGAGGGAATTGATTACCAACTTGGTCTGCCTTTGAGCAGCCTGAGGGCAGCAATATCCCAGGAACATCAACTAAATTTCGGAGACTTGAGGCAAAGTGAAATTCACACCAGTTACTCCATCTATCATCATTCTATTATGCAGGAACAACTGCACGTCTATGGGTCATCCAATAATGTTAGCAGACTTCTAGATGTTACCACTGTTAGGCTTAGGCTCGGCTACAAGTACCTCTGGGAATTTGTAACATCTGCTGATGTAGATTTGACTAAATGTAAACTCTGTCAGCAGAACTATTCTCATACTTTGCGTCATTATATAACGGAATGTGAAAAAATCGCGGAATTCAGAGATAACACCATCAACAGTGTCCAAGAAATGTATAAGTACTTCATTCATAATGATGTGCTGCCCAAAATCTTAGCGAAGTATCCAAAATTTGCTTACTGTAAGTAATGCATGCACATGACAGTAAAGCTGCTGCCCAGTTGGGTGGGTGTGGAGCAAGACTAGTAACTGTGTGACTCACCATAGCTGTAAAGTGCCTTGTATAGTGACTATTGTGAGCCTCTTGTTGATCACTTGTGACACTAAAGATTATTGATGTGTGTACTTGTGTGGGTGATTAAATATGTATGTGTATGTATATATGTATATGTACATGTATGCATGAGTATGTGTACATGTATATATTTATATATATTTATTTATTTATATATATATACAAGAAGGTACATTGGGATTGTGAGGATACATAGTATAGTAATTACAATCTTGTAAAGCCACTAGTATGCGCAGCGTTTCAGGCAGGTCCTTAATCTAAGAAATTTTAAGTAGGTAAATACTTGCAAAATTTCTAAAAAATGATAACAGTTACAAAGCAAGAAAAAAAATAAAAGATGAGAGAAAATTGTAGGTACTGTATATTAAAGCACATAGGTAGCTCAGATTGATTGCAATGACAGCTTGAATGGTAGTTTAACAAAAATTAGTAGGCACAATACAGCATATGGCTAGCACATAAAAGAAGACAGCAATGAACACAATGATAAAGTTGTTTGGGTTAAGTACATAAAGATTGGGTAACACTAGATACAGAGCAAATTTAAAGCTCAGTGTAGGAAACTACGAAGATGAAATTGGGTACTTTTTGATTTTGCTTTTAAATGAGGCAAAAGTTTGACAGCTTTTCAATTGAAAAGCTGTCAAACTAGGGAGTGAGTTCCTCACTCACTTAGCTAGGGAGTGAGTTCCAAATTCACTAGGAAGTGAGTTCCAAACTCACTAGGGAGTGAGTTCCATAGACTAGGTCCCTTATAAATAATAAATAAATAAATAAATGTTTATTCAGGTAAGTTACATACATACAAGAGATTTTACATAAATTGATCGATTTATAGATAGAGCTAGTACATACAATGCCTAAAGCCACTATTACGCAAAGAGTTTCGGGCAGGAAAAACATTAATGACTAAAACTTAATACTAATTGAGTATAAAGAACAAATGTGTTGAGAACAAATAAAAATAAAGATAAAAAGGGGGGAATTAGGTCGACAAACAGCGTTGTTTAAGAAAACAGACATGGGTTGACAATAGAGGGGTAAGATAGGTTACAGGGAATTTATTAGGTAATGGTTTGTTTTCATCTTAAACTGGTTGAGAGAGGTACCTTAATTTGCATAGAGTGTTTACACAGATTAAGTTTGACCCTGGGGATATCAAAGAGATATTTATTTCTGGTGTGGTGATAATGGGTCCTATTACATCTTTCCAGGGAGAGTTTCAGAGCATGGTTTGCACTTAAGAACAGGGTTTTATAAATGTAGTTGACACAAGAGAATGCATGGAGTTAATATTTAGCAAGTTTAGGGATTTAAACAAGGGAGCCGAGTGTTGTCTGAAAGCAGAGTTTGTTATTATTCTGATGGCAGATTTTTGCTGGGTGACGGTGGGCTTAAGGTGGTTTGCAGTAGTAGACCCCCCATGCACAGATACGATAATTAAGATAGGGGTAGATTAGTGCATAATATAGTGAGAGGAGAACAGAGTTAGGAACATAATATCTTATTTTAGAGAGTATACCAACGGTTTTAGAGACTTTCTTAGTTATGTGTTAAATGTGGGTGCTGAAGTTGAGTCTCTTGTCTAGGAATAGGCCAAGAAACTTGCCAACATTTTTATTACTGATGTTAATGTTGTCTATCTGTAGCTGAATTGCATTCGATGATTTGCTTCCAAATAAGATGTAGTAGGTCTTTTCTATGTTTAATGTTAGTTTGTTAGTTGACATCCATAAGTGGACTTTTTTTAATTCATTATTCACAACATTATTTAGTGTATGTGGGTTGGGGTCTGAATAGATAAGGGTAGTATCATCAGCAAACAATATAGGTTTAAGAATATTAAGAGACATTAGGCAGATCATTGATATATATAACAAATAGAAGAGGTCCTAAGATGCTGCCCTGTGGCACTCCAACGGTAATTAGTAGAGTGGAAGAAGTTGTATCATTGATGGTTACACATTGATGTCTGTCACTAAGATAGGATCAGATGTAGTCAAGGGCAAGGCCTCGGATTCCATAATGCTGGAGTTTAAGTAAGAGGTAGTTGTGATTAACAGTATCAAAGGCTTTTCTTAGGTCAATGAAGAGTCCAATCAGAAACTCATTTTTGTCAAGGGCTGAGTAGATTATGTCAAGGATTAGTACCAAGAGCACCGATGATTGCATCGTTGGTGCTCTTTTGGGACCGGAAGCCAAACTGGCAGGGGCTGAGTATGTCGAATTTTACGAGGTAGGAATAGAGCTGTTTGTAGATAATTTTTTCAAATATTTTTGATAGAATGGGTAGATTTGATATTGGTCTATAATTGTTTATGTCCGCCGGATTGCCTCCTTTATGGACTGGCGTTACTCTTGCTTTTTTAAGGATATCAGGGAAGGTGTGACACTATAGATTTGTTGAACAGTAGAGCTATGGGTGGGGCAAGGGCATGGGAGGCGCTATCTGTAGCATAAGCCAACATAAGCCACAAATTGTTCCCAGCTTTGGTTTTTAGTGAGTGTATGATGGACACAACATCTGCCGGGCTGACTGGTGAAAGGAGAAGAGAGTTTGGATAGCTGCCCGAGAGATGTGTTAATATGTGTCTGAGTCTGTGGGATTTTACTGGCAAGATTAGCACCAACTGATGAAAAGAAGCTATTAAATTAATTTTCCATTTCTAAATCAGTTGACGGTATATACCCATCCTTATAGAGTTTTATTTGGTTATGTGAGTGTTGTTTAGTTCCTAGGATACTAGAGATTGTTTTCCAGATAACATTAATACTTTTGTAACTAGCGTTAAAAATTATTTGCTTAGCTAAACGAACTAAAGGGTTCAGTTCCTGAACCGATTATGTGCCTCTGTAATCCTTTACACCACTATGGGATGGGTATGGGGTGCATAATAAAGAAAGAAATTGAATTGACTAACCCTCCACGGTGATGGCTGTTGCCTTGACGGCGTCGGACCGTCGCTTCTCGTACTCTTCGTGAAATTACGTTTTCTATAGATAGTTGTTCAGTTTTTTTTTTTAACATAAGGATTAAGGAGTATATGATCATATAATTTACAAAATAATATTTTTGTTTAAATATAATCATTTACAATACTAAGATTTTTTTTAAATATTTATATATTTAGCCAGTTGTTTTACTACTACTAGTTGTATATAGAGAAAGATTTTCTTCCTGAATTTAAATACATGTGACAATGTACACAAATTGACATATTCATTTTATGTGACTTATTAACCTTAACTGCATTTATTTCATTGACACAATTGTTTCAGGCATTTGTCTGAAACTTGGATACAAAATTATTATGGTATCTGAGATCATTTTATGTGGATTCTGTCTTATGTTGGCCTCTTAAATAATGCATGACATTACCACTAAATTTGGCAAAGTATATGCCTTCAATGAAGAAGATATTGTTTATAATTTATATTATAGATCTTGATATTAGGGGAAATATTAGTACTGTATTCACCTAGTTGTGCTTGTGGGGGGGGGGGGGGGGTTGAGCTCAACTCTTTCAGCCTGCCTCGCAATTGTCAATCAACTGATTTTTTATATTTTTTTCACATACAAACACCCCCAGAAGTAAGTAATTATGAAAAGAAGGCACCAAACCGGGAAGGCTATGTAGCACCACTAAATGTGCGGAGTAATCAGAGGGCACTAAATATCACCAAGAGTGCCAATGCGAGAACAGAAACGCATAAGGCGAATGATATTAAAAGTATCAGATTCACCAAGAATTTTATCGAGGGACGGTTGGTAAAGCAAGATATATACGCTCATCCTGGAAGACAGCACATTCAACAAGAATGTGCTCGACCGTAAGAGAAACGATGCAGTTTGGACAATAAGGAGCAGGGCGGCGCTCCATTAGGTTTTTTTTTTCTTCCAGGGATATTCCTGCGCGGGCACTAAGCGTCTGGCTGGCCCACTAAGTGTTGCTTGTTTCTGTTTTACTTGGGCGGAGTATGAGTATCTATTACTCGTACGGTCGCTTCAGTAAGATTTTGCCATATTTATTTAACAACTTCTGCTCTGTTGAATCTAAGTTGAAATCTTAATGGGTTTGTAATTGTGCACTGTGTTAGATAATGTTCCAGTGGTCTGTCGGGCATTTCTCCACAGTGTTGGCATTAATTCCTCTCATCTTCCGGAACCTGTAAGCCTATTTCCCATGCACATGGGTATCCAAGCCTGATGCGATGTAAGTGTACTTCTGTTGCTCTACTGCTCCCTTTCACCAAACTAAGGGGTTCGTAGTTGGTTGAATTCTTGTACACTCCATTAGGTGATCCGTGAGTTAAACGTGTATGACCAATACGCATCCTAGCCAGAGCCGTTTCCCGCCGCCAGTTACGGTGGTAGCAGGAAGGCCACAGGGACACACGACTCTTAAGAGTACGTAGTTTGTTACCAGTAACAGAAGACCAACAACCCTGCCAATGGGCAAGGATGGAGGAATGAATAACTAGGTAAAAGTCGGAATAAGGAATACCTTTATGGGAGATGGGGACAAGTGCGGATAGATTCCTTAGCGGAAGCATCCGCATGCTCATTTAAAGAGGCACCAACATGGCTGGGAACCCAGCAAAACTCTACTGACTTAAATTTACTGAAGATAAGAAACAGCCAATGTTGAATCTCGATGACCACCGGGTGGACTGGATTGAAGGACTCCAAAGCCATGAGGGCACTACGAGAGTCGACTACCACTACAAAGGAGGATTGACAACGAGAAAGCAGGAGGCGAAGAGCATAGAGCATAAAGTTCTGCTGTGAAGATGCTAGCCTCTGGAGGAAGGCGACACATATAAGTGTGGTCAGGAAAAACAACAGAGTAGCCCACACCGTCAGCAGACTTAGACCCATCGGTGAAGATGGAAATGGAGTGGGAGTGTGAAGAAAAGTGCTCAAGGACAAGTCGTTTCAGAACCGTAGGAGGGGTAAAAGCTTTGGTGATGCAGGTCAGGGAAGTACAAAATTTGGGAAGGGGGGACCCTCCACGGGGGCAAGGATTAAGGAACAATACGAGGAGAAACACTGGTAATACAAACCGAGAGAGAATCTTGTAAGCGAGACAAACGGACAGAAAGAGGAAGGTGGTGAAGAGGAACAGGAACTACAGGAGGGGTAAAAGTTAAAGCACGACAGAGGCGAGAGTGAGGATGCTATAAAGACCGAGCAAGATAGCGAAAACAGTAGCAATCACGGCGGTCCTGGAGAGATAGGAAGCCAGTGTCAGCGTACAAGATGAGGGTTGGGAGTTGAATGAAAGGCACCAGAGCTGAGGCGCAACCCAGTATGGTGCAAAGGATCAAGACGGCAAAGAGTAGAAGGAGAAGCAGAAGAGTATACAGGGCAACCATAATTGAGTTTGGACAGGACGAGAGAGGAGTGCAAATAGAGGACCATGCGCCTATCCGCTCCCCAAGAAGAATGGGACAAAACCTTAAGTAGGTTAAGGGCCTTAGAGCACTCAACTCAGAGATAAGAGATATGGGGCGACCAAGATAAATGAGTGTCAAAGATTAACCCCAAAAGCTTCGCGGAATCTTTGTACACAAGGGGATGACCATAAAGTGACAAAGAAGGACGAAGGACGACATGCTTTCAAGTAAAAGTCATAGCACAAGTCTTGGTTACAGAGAACTTGAAGCCATGATTGGTGGCCCAAGACGACACGACATCAATCGCAAGTTGAAGCCGCTGTTGAAGGTTTAGTTTTAGTTCATTTATTATGCACCCCATACCCATCTTGTGGGCGGTAGTGGAAAGGGTTACAGAGGCACATAATGGGCTCAGGGACTGAACCCCACAATTCATTTAGCTAAGCAAGTTACAATCTTGATGAGCTAGTTACAAAATTCAATATAAGTCGTCACATCAACAATGGGTTCGAGATCGACCTCAAATACAGGTTCTAGCTGTTGAAGGAGAGGCGAATCATCACCTCGACAGCAAAGAGTAAGATCGTCGACATAAAGTGCGGAGAAGATGCCAGAAGGAAGGGAGGAAAGAAGACCATTGAGGGCAACCAGAAAAATAGAGTATTGCTCAGAACACTACCTTGGGGTACTCCTTCGTATTGCCGAAAAGAGGCAGAGAGAGTGGTACCAAGCCTGACTCGAAAGGAATGACGAGAGAGGAAGCTTTGGAGGAAGCGAGGGAGATTACCACGAAGGCCAAAAGAACAAGTTGGTACAGAATATGGTATCTCCAGGTTGTATCATAAGCCTTTTCCAGGTCAAAAACGACAGCAACAACAGAGGTCTTTGCAGCAAAAACAGTATGAATATAGAACTCCAAGTTCACTTGGACATCATTTGTGCTGTGGCACTTGTGAAAACCATATTGAGAAGGAAAGAGGTGGTGATAGTGTTCCAAGAACCACATCAGACGAACATTTACCATACGCTCAAAGAGTTTGCAGACACAACTCGTGAGGGCAATAGGGCGGAATTGTCCTTAGGGGATGTCCCGAGAGACCCAGTTTCCGAATAGGAAGTACAACGGCATCGAGCCAGTCCTCACGGACTGACGACGAATCCCAGACCTGGTTATACAGACTCAGTAAATATCTAGATGTGCAAGGAGGGAGATGACGAAACATCTTATAATGAATGTCATCCGAGCCCGCGGCAGTAGAACCGCAGAGAGCCAGGGCAGACTGAAGTTCAGAGAGCGAGAAGGGATCGTTATAGGGAAGGCGGAGATGAGTGCGGAAATCTAAAGGATGAGATTCAAAAACGGGCTTACTAAGAAGGAAGGATTGAGGAAGATGAGAACCAGAGCTAACAGAAGAAAAGTGGGAACCCAGTTCGGTCGCGACCTGCACTGGGTCTGCCACAAGAGTACCACGGAGGTGAAGAACTGGCGAGATATCTTGAACAAACTTACCCGCAATCTTGCGGATCTTCTTCCAGATCTGCGGTAGAGGAGTATCAGACGTAATGGTGGAAACGTAAGATTTCCAACTCTCATGCTTAGTTGTATGGATGGTCCTATGGGCCACCGCACTTGCTTTCCGAAATAAAATAAAAGAATCGGCCGTCTGTTGGCGTCGGCGTTTCTTCCAGGCTGCACGCTTACAGCGGACAGCCCGAGCACAGTCTGCATTCCACCAGGGAACGCACTTCCGCGTGCCCAGGGAGGTAGAGCGAGGAATAGAGTGGAGGGCAGCATCAAAGACAGTCATGAAAAAGGAGGAGGGCGCGAGGAAGAGGCAGAGAGGAGAGATCAGTGAGAGTAGCACGGAGGGTGAATGGGTTCCAGTCAGCTTTGGCAAACTGCCACCTAGGGAAGGAGAGGGGAGGGTGAAAAGAGAAAAAGGAAACAAGGATGGGGAAATGGTCACTGTTATGGAGGTCATCAAGAACCCGCCACGTGAGATCTAAGTAAAGGGACGACGAGCAGAGAGCGAGCAGAGAGAAAGATCAAGACGGGAAAGGGTGTGAGCTTGAGAATCCACATGGGTGAGCTCACCATAATTCAGAAGAGACAAGGGAAGAAGAGAGGACAAACGGTTCAAGGCGGAGGCCTCGGGTGTTTGTCACATCACCCCAGAGGGTATGTCGACAGTTGAAATCACCCAACAGGAGCACTGGCTCTGGCAAGGAGTCCAGGAGGTGCTTAAGATCAGGAAGGGAAAGCGGGACATTTGGGGGAGATAAATGGAACAGACTGTATACCATTTACTCACAAAACACAGGCAGCAGAACAATGGATAGGCGATGGAAACAGTAGGGGGACAAAGGGAATATCAGTACGAAACAAGAGAGCAGTAGAGTTATGGGCCCAGCAAGAGCTGAGGGGGAGAAAGAAAGGAATAACTACGCAAGTGACCAGGACGAGCACCAAGCATCGGTTCCTGGAGACAAGCACAAGGTGGTGAAAACTGTGTAATCAGAAGTTGGAGTTCATGGATGTTGGCATAAAATCCACGAATATTCCATTGAAGAATAGACATTATCAAAAGGAGAAAGAACAGTAACAGAGAACAATGAAGAAACAAAGGTAAAGAAGAACACAATATATTAAATAAGCTCAGGATCAGGATCAGGGTCAGTAAAATCAGGATTAGGGGGCATGGGTAAACTGAGTAAGGATGGAGTGAAGGGAGTGGGAAGATAGACCAGAGACGGACGGGTAGGGTCCAGAGGAGGAGACAACCGAGAGGGGAGGTCAAGGACAGCAGGAGGAGGGGGGGGGCAGTAACCTGGGAGCGCACCTCAGCAAGGGCAGTAACTGAGAGGGAATCAGGGGTTAAAGAAACCTCCATAGCTGAGACAGGGGGGCCCAATCACCGAAATGGAAGGGGACGGATCGAGAGTCAGTGGGGGATGAGAAAGTGAGTCATGCCTTCTTACCTGCCGGGGAGGATGAAGGAGAGGAGCCAGGTTTATGTTTCTGACTCAAAGAGACGGGTGTCCCAGTACTAGGCAACAGACTCGATCGTCTCAATAGGAGAAGAAGAACGAGAGCGAACAACATGACCTCTGGGAGAGTGATGGACATCAGCCCGCACAGACAGGGGGCGTGGAGAGCCAAGAGGCGGAGGAGAATGATGGGAAGGAGGATCAGAGGGAGAAGAGAAAGAAGACACAGAAGACATGGCAGACTGGGTAGGAAGGGGGGAACTTCAGATGTAGAACCAGGAGGGGGCCCCTTCGTGGACAGAACGTAAAGGAACAGTGGAGGAGGTGGTGGGCGTGTCCGAGTCTAAGATCTGGAAACGGTTGTGAGACTGAGTAAGGTGGGAAGGACGAGGAGAGGTAGAACGCAACACGCGAGCGTAGGATACGCCAGCAAAAGGGGCGAGATGGCGAACTTGGCGTCTCACTTCAGGAAAAGGCAGACGATCCCGGTGTTTCAAGTTGAGGACGGCTTCCTCAAATTTGTAGTGTATACACGATCGGAAGAAGGTAGGGTGGGCTTCACCGCAATTGAGGCAGTGAGCCTGGGGAGAAATGCACTCGGATTTAGTGTGATCATCGGCCCCACACATGGGGCATAGATACACAGTACTTGAGCATTTAAGGACACCATGCCCGAACTTCCAGCAATTATTGCAAAGTCGAGGAGAGGGAATGTACTCCTGAACGGAGCATCTGGCACCAGCAAGAATTATAGAGGGCAGAAGGGTCCTACTATCAAAGGTGATTTTCACAACTTGAAGGGGCTGACGGCGACGACCCCGAGGGGGTTGAGTGAACGTGTCTACCTGGAGGACAGAATGGCCTTGGGCTTCGAGGATATGTTTAATATCCTCATGGCAGTCTTTCAGGTCCCTAACACCAGTTGCAACATGGTGCGGGAGGAGAACAGTGCCAACACTGGCATTTAACCGAGCGTTTTTGGAAACCCAAACAGGGGTCTCCCCAATGCAGGACAATGCAGCTAAGCGAGTAGCTGCATCCGGTGAAGGAGCAGCGACGACACGTGTACCTAAATGGGTGGGGCTAAAAGTAAGAGGCATCCACCGAATCAACACGGTGTTTATGGAGTGAGAAACCATGAGGAGGTGTAGAATCTAGAGGGAGGAGATCAAAGTATTTAGCCCACGATGCAGGACCAAACAAGGCTTGGTACATATTAGCATGGGAAGGGATCTTGCAAGTGTGGCCATGGCGGGGACGGCGATGAGAACCCCCAGAGAGAGAGAGGGGGGTTAAAAGGTGCAGTAATCACAATGAGAGACTGAGCCGCGCAAGGGGACGAGGTGGTCACCGGTGGGGGTGTATAGCTCGACCCAACCACAGGAGAGAGGGGAGCTGGGGGGGAGTAGTCAGGAGGGTTGTCAAAGTAGGAGCTAGGTCTGGGCCCAATGTAGCAGGGGCTACAGAGCCTGGTCTTCCAACACAGTCCGACTCGGGGGGGGCTTGGTCGCCCACCCCACGAGCCTGAGAAATCATAAGAGGAATGGTATTTATCGACATGAAAACGAGAGGTAAGACTCATTCACGAATGTGCCCCCACACCCACCACAGAGCCACAATTAGAGGCAGGATACCCAACAAAAAGACTTATTGCTGATCTTGCCGGGGCCCCCCAGGGATGCGTTGTGAGTATACGCCCCACAAACAGCACCTTAAGAACCGTCAGTCCGTCGAGATCGGGTTCAGTGATGAAAGGAGGATTGACAATAAAAGGGTCCCCTCGCTCGCGACGTTGGGTACTACAGTTCTATGGGTGCAAGAGTATGCCTCCTCAAACACCCGGGTGTCAAAACAAAAGAAGGGTGAGAGAATGATCAAAACAAGCAAAAGGTCGGCGGGAAATGACAATTTGAAAGGAGAAGAGAGGGCAGAAAAATGAAACACGAGGATAAGGAAAAGATGTCTGGCACAATTGGTAAAGACAGCAGCAGGAGCATAAGGCTGCAAAAGGTCAGAGAACTGACCCATGGAGCATCACATTCCGGCAGCCATCCACCAAGCCCCCCTCACAGCGACAACGAGCCAGACAGGGTGGGGGGGTGGGGAAACACCCTGTAGCAGCTGTCTAACTCCCGGGTACCTATTACTACTAGGTAACAGGAACATCAGGGTAAAAAAAACTGCCCATTTGTTTCTGCCATTGCCGGGATCAAACCCAGGATTGAGTCCAAGTGCTGTCCACTCAGCCACAGGGCCTTCTTGTACTGTACTGTACTAGTAAATTTACAGATGACAAAGGATGGGGAGAACAGTTCTTGTGTCTCAACTATATGGAAGTGGAGACTTGATAAATGTTTCTTATGCTGGTACTCTGTAGTCACAGTGACCCCTTACTGTAATCCAGTACTCTGCAGTCACAGTGACCCCTTTACTGTAATCCTGTACAGTACTCTGCAGTGGCACTTTACTGCAATGTTTATCATCATAAAGACCAAACATCACTTTATTTTAAAATTGTTTATTCAAAGTAGAAGCATGGATATATATACAAATACCAATTAATCAACAATATTTGCACCAACACAACCTATTGTACCTTTTTTATATTAAAATAAATAAATAAATACTGTAAAAACAAATTTAATCAACCCTATCACTACCAAGAGTCAAAATGCAACCAAAAACACTAAATTCTGAAATTTTTGTTTTTTTATTACATCTAGTAAGAGAAAAATTGTTGTTTCAAATGTTCCATTAAATATCTTAATTTAGCAGTGAAAATTTACAAACCTAAAAATATTTGAGTCTCCATTTTGATAATAGAAAATATGGTACAGTACATGTAACCAGAAACTAAAGTATAAATATAACCAATAACAATAATTGTATTTTGACGAAACCACACATCAGAAGATGGAGAAATGCTGACGTTTCAGTCCATCCTGGACCATTATCAAATCATGTGTGGGATCACATACGACTTGATAGTGGTCCATGACGGACCGAACGTTGGCGTTTCTACATCTTTTGACGAGTGGTTTGGTCATCATATTTTCAGCCACATTATTGTGACTCATTGTCTGCAACAATATTTGTATTTTGTTTTGGGGAACCTTACCTTACTTTACGATGATTTTAGGGCTCAACGTCCCCATGGCCCGGTCCTCAACTTTGAAGGGATATTTTTTTGTTTTGGTTTTCTGCATTTATAATACAACAATTTGTGTTATTTCCACATGGTACAATATATCTGTACCATGAAAAATAAAAATAATTTTTAGAAAAATTTTGTGTTATGTATTTGTTATTACATAAATAATTCAAAAACGGTTTGAGTAACTCGATATCAGGCTATAAGTGTTCCAAATGAATACAATATCATCACTAATGCATCAAATAAGATTCCCTGTATGCCTATGTATATACAGTATCTAATTGAGAAAAATAATGCTCTTTTCACATTTTATATTAATCATTAAAGAGACTTGAATAAGATGGTGTAAACACACCCTTGAGCTACTTCACATGCAGGTCTACCAGTACAGTGCTTCACAATCATTTCACACTGCACACAGTCATTTTCCGGTTTCCCACATTTCTAGCCACTTGCCACAGTTATCCGACAGTATCCAAAATGCACTGGGCAAGTCCACATTCTTCTACCAGAAACCTATAACCCCCAGTCTCTTCCCACATGTTGCATTTTACACATTATTCAAGGGGGGGGTACAACTAGAAGCAGCAAATAAAAAGAATGTGGGCCAAAACAACACATGGATTTTGTGAGATAGACCAATGATCCAGTGTAATAACAATCAAACGATGTTTGTGGTAAGAAAAGAGAATGTTTAAGTATGTTTGTACACGTGTTTTCATTTATAACATTAAAATACATTGAAAAATATTAGCACTTTATATTTAATAAATTACTGTATATATTACAATTAGCAATAAACATGTATAAAACAAGACAAAACAGTAAAAGAATTTAAGTGTCCTCAATTGTTCTCTCTTTCCATCCATATGGATTTCTTGAAAACGTGTTGCAACATGAAAATGCTCAGAATTTTTGTTGAATTTTTCCTATGTGGATACATACTTACATATATCCATTCATATGTTACTATTATTTAAAAAATTAAAATTTTATAATCTTATAAATAATGTTTATAGAAAACTCATTAAATATATGATTATTCTTCCTTCAAAGTTATAGACATGAATAACTTTCTCGCTTTTGAATCCCTTCATGTTTCAACCACCACACATCCAAACTCATCATTAATTAATAAAAATTACAGTTTGTTCAAAGTAAACACCATATTACGTTATAGTTTATTATTTGGACAGCTTTTTCAATTTGATCATTAGGTAGTTTTTGCCCCTCTTAACATTAGTTAAAGTTTTACAACCATTAAAACTGCATCCACAGCAGCATTATAAGTGTACATTCAAATTTAATTTATGATGTACTTTCAATAAAATTTAATTTACTGATCAAGATATCCCTTCTTCCCCACCCTCAAGATGGTGGGGAAGAATGTATATCTTGGTGCTGCAGTACCATCCACATTATAAACTATACAGTATAACCACATCCACACTGTGCCACCTACAACATGAACTACACTATAATCCGCATTGCCCTTCAACCATACTGTAAGGTTACTTTACCTCAAGTTGTTTTTGAGAATCAGTGTGCCTGCAAGACTAGGCTGACACTTAGCCCACCAAGCTGTTGGATCGTGCTGCATGCAGCCTGACATACAAATAACAGCTTAGTTGATCAGATTCCCTTTGGAGGTGTTTATCAAGTTCCCCTCTTGAATGGCAAAAGGATGAATAGGTGTGCTCCCTAAATTTAGAGAGTGAAAAACTTCAAGTCCTGAAGTAATTATGAAAAGTAAGTGCCAGTGCCAGTAGGCTATTTAGCACTGTCTGTCACAGAATATTAAAAAGGTCCTATATATCATTCAGGATACCAATAAGACATATATAATGTTAAAGAAATTTGATTCACAGGGGAAGTTTATCAAGGGACATGAGACAAGTGAGAAAGCACAAATTTCAATCATTCTGAAAGGCAGGATATTCTACAAGGTGTGCATCTATTAGTGGGATAAGACAGTTCTGACAGTTAGGTGCAAGTCTTTGTTGCATTAAGTGTGCAAGAGTTAATTGTGTGTTGCCAATACATAATCTTTCCCACTTGCTGTTATCATGGCAGGAGGAAGTCATACAGGTATAGGTCACATCGGACAGTACCATAAAGCACGAACACCTTTCTTTAGCACCAGTGTCCATAAGATTGTTGGAGGTAAGACCAGTATGGCTGGGAACTATGCAAAACTCGACTGTCTTATATCTGCTAAAAATAAGGAAGAGTCAATGTTGGATTTTTATCACTATGGAGCTGCAAGAGACAAACTCAATAGCAAATAAATTTTACCATATCAAACACACATAAAATCTCATAAGGTTTTGCTTTAAAAATATTTGTCTCTGGGTAAAAGAGGCACAAAGTTTTGATTGTGAAAAAGTTGATGAAGAATCCAATGACATCATACATAAACAGAGTAGCAGGAAATGAATAGAAGTACAAATATTCAAGGAAAAGGTGTTTCAGGACAGTAAGGAGAGGAGTATGAACCTTGATCATTCTGGCTAGGGTCATACAAAATTCCAAAGTGAAACTCTCCAAAGAAGTACAGTAAGCACAATATGAGGGAACACATTATAGACATGCAACACAGAGTGAAGGTTGGAAGTGGACATCCATGCAGTAAAAGACTACAAAGGAATGAGTAGGGTTTTCAATGGAGGCAGCAATCATAATGATTTTATCATGACAGAAGTCTGTTTTTTTTTCACATAAGCTCTGGATTGGAAAAGAATAAAAAGCCCCTGAGCCGAGATACAAGCTATATGATGTAAAACGATAAGACAAAGAATTGTTGGGAGGGGCCACCTAGTCAAAGAATATGCGGGGTAACTCAGTAGCCCAGTTGACACACTATAAATGAGTGCAAATATAAGAGCATTTGCCTAACAGCACCAAGGCGATGTACAACAAGAATAAGGTCATCACTTGGATCATTCACAGGTAGCAAACATGGGATGACCAAGACAACCAGTAATCACACTAATACTAAGAGTTTTGCACAATTGTTTACAATAAAACTGACTTCCATAAAGTCAAGGGCAGACGGCAGATGATATATTTTCTAATAAAAGTCATAGCACCAGTTTTCATAGTACAGAACACAAAGCTGTGCCTGGTAGCCCAGGACAACATGCTAACAATCACAAGCTGGAACTATTTCTGTAGGAAAAAAGATCCTTCTTGCAACAGCAAATGGTGAGATTATCAAAATAAAACGTGGAATAATCCTATCAGGAAAGAAGAGAGAGAGAGAGGAGATCATTAATGGGTAAATGGGAAGAGAGAGAGAGAGAGACCTTAAACCCCATCTTGGAGGGACACCTTCATATTTTACACATTTGGCCATACCTCCTGGAATAATAATAATAATAATAATCACACTAATGTGATATATATCAATAAGAAAATCCACAATCCACTAGAGCTGTGAGGTGGCAACTTTACAGCCCTAGTGGTAGAGAATGCGGCTAGCAATGCCAGGGTCACAGGTTCATGCCACCTCACAGCACTAGTGGATTCTCTCAATAATAATAATAATAAATAATAATAAATACAGTAATAATAATAAATAATAATAATTAATCTCCAGAAAATAGAAAATACAGAGGATCAGATTACAGTGGGGTATCAAGTAGGTACAGCATTCGTATACTTTACAAAGCCACAAATTACACACAAGGAATTATTTAATTGTGCAGATTTGGAAGCAGTCCCATGTTTTTTGTCAATGTCAAAATGTCAAACAGTTTTCAGGAGTAAATTATAATGTCTCTATCTCTTGTACAGCGGGCATAATTTGAGTGATTTTAAGCCATCCGCAGAAATTTAGATATTTTATCGAATGGATTTCGGTAGTAAATGTTCACCAAGTGTTCTCCTGGTCAGCAACTTTTCCAGCTTTGAAAGGGCTGTTAGTGTGCAACAATATTTCACCCTAGATAATAAAAGTACCGTTATCTCTTAAGTGCACAACCGTCCACACTGCTCCACCCACAGCATGAACTGTACAACTGTCCACACTGCTACAATCACAGCATGAACTGTACAACCGTCCACACTGCTCCACCCACAGCATGAACTGTACAACCGTCCACACTGCTCCAATCACAGCATGAACTGTACAACTGTCCACACTGCTACAATAACAGCATGAACTGTACAACTGTCCACACTGCTACAATCACAGCATGAACTATACAATCATCCACACTGCTCCAATCACAGCATGAACTATACAATCATCCACACTGCTCCAATCACAGCATGAACTGTACAACCATCCACACTCCTCCAATCACAGCATGAACTGTAGAATCAGCCATACTGCTCCAATACACAAGATGAACTCTCAAAACTGAAGCAAACATCTTATGGCACCTGACAGGAATTATAGTTCATTTTCATTTATGTCGCAAAACTTCACTAACCAAATTAAGATTTAACATCAAAGTTCTTTAGCTTTGGAAATAGAGGATATATAGAACATCATAAATAAAAAAACAGCATTGACTGTAATGAAATGCCATTTTCTTGGTGAACCCGGGAGGCTCCCTGACGCCTCAGGGAGCCGACGGGGCTCCCAACAGAAATGAAGGTGTTTATCTAGATGGGGCTTAAAGTTTGACACAACCACATGATTCTTAATGATTAATAAACTATACAAATTCATGTACAATATAACATATGTTGTCTATACATGAACATTACCAAACAGCATGGCTTATGCTATCTAAGCATATGCGTAAGAATTTTTTCATTATCATAGGTATGTTTATATTACCTGAATCACTATTTACCAAAAGGAATAATGACAACTGAGGACAAAAATATAAATACTGTATATACAAAACTCATACTGTATTCTGATACAATGCACTACACGCAACAGATGTATTAGGCAATGTTCTTAATTTACTTAAAAAGGCACTTTTTCTTATAAATATGCTTTTAAAATTGGTCTATCTTTACCATCATACCATCTACAGACAAAAAGAAAAAAGAAAATTATGTATATACAGTTGTACACTGATACCTTGGCACTCGAATTCCTTCGAAATTGAACAATTCAGGACTTGAACACTTACTACCTGTTGAGAATTCTGAGGATCAACGTCCTTGCAGACCCGTCTCTTACCAGGCCTCCTGGTTAATGGTCTGATCAATCAGGCTGTTTGATGTGGCTTTATTGAAGACAAAAATGCTCGTTGGCCAACCATTTCCTCAGCCTTGAACATACACACGTAACAAACAAGTCCATTTCCAGTAGCTTTTGTTCAGTGCACAACCTCACCAAGCTTTTCTGTAAACTTTCTCATGTTTTCTTGGATATGTTTTATATTTTTAGCATAAGTAAGTCACCATGATACCCAAGAAGGTTAATGATGACACCCAAATGAAAAAAAATTGTGATAACTACAATAGAGATGAAAAAAGAAAAAGAGAGCTAATAGCAAAATATGAAATTGGTGTCTGCATGTCTGTTGTTCCTACCGACTTTGGTGTGCCAAAATTTATGACCTCTACGATACTTAAAAATTAAGAGGCCATCAAAGATAATGAAGTGTTCAATGCCAGTCATTGGGGGTTTGAGAAATTTAAGAGAAGTGGAATTCGTAGTGTGATGAGGCATAGGGAGATTGCCAGTTCTAACGAAGATGATCCCGCATACACCATCAACTCTCCTCAGTATAGTACAGGTAAACTGAGAATAAATTTTGCATTTATTTCATCAATATATTGTGTTTATATGTGTATTTTTTTGTGGGCTGGAATGGATTAATCCACTTTACATTGTTATCCAGTACTCAAACAGCCTTCTACAACGAATTAAGCTTGAGTACCGAGGTCCACTGTATATATCATGCTCATAATTCTACATTTGTTTATTTTGTACATTATTCTAAATGTTATAATGTATAATTATACTAACAACAGAAGATGCATTATACTGAAAATAAGAAGAATGATGGCAAACTTGCATTCAAAAAATTCTTCCCCCCAATAGTCAATAGTCAAAGACAATTTACCTTTGAAAATGTCTTCAAAAGTAAAGGAAATCTAGATAGAGGCTTGGAAAATTTGTTCTTTTTATTTTATGAGTTTGAAAGTTTATATGCTAGAGTAAGTACTGTATTGTGAGCATTGGTTGGTAGTAGAGTGATAGCCTCACATTTTACCTGTGAGTACAAATCCCTGATGATTCAAGTGAAAAATGTTATTACCCAAGATACTGTGCAATGCAGTTTTATATATTTAAATTGTATACAGCATATGTTATGTGCATATGTATGTGTAATTACCTAAGTGTGTAATTACCTAAGTGTAGTTACAGGATGAGAGCTACGCTCATGGTGTCCCATCTTCCCAGCACTCTTTGTCATATAACGCTTTGAAACTACTGACGGTCTCAAAGCGTTATATGACAAAGAGTGCTGGGAAGATGGGACACCACGAGCGTAGCTCTCATCCTGTAACTACACTTAGGTAATTACACATACATATGCACATAACATATACTGTATACAATTTAAATATATAAAACTGCATTGCACAATATTTTGGGTAATAACATTTTTCAGTTTGAGTGTGTTTCAGTGTGTGTACTCACCTAATTGTACTCACCTAATTGTGCTTGCGGGGGTTGAGCTTTGGCTCTTTGGTCCCGCCTCTCAACTGTCAATCAACTGGTGTACAGTTTCCTGAGCCTACTGGGCTCTATCATATCTACATTTGAAACTGTGTATGGAGTCAGCCTCCACCACATCACTGCCTAGTGCATTCCATTTACTAACTACTCTGACACTGAAAAAGTTCTTTCTAATGTCTCTGTGGCTCATTTGGGTACTCAGCTTCCACCTGTGTCCCCTTGTTCGCGCCCCTCCAGTGTTGAATAGTTCAATGTGTGTGTGTGTGTGTGTGTGTGTGTGTGTGTAATTACCTAAGTGTAATTACCTAAGTGTAGTTACAGGATGAGAGCTACGCTCGTGGTGTCCCGTCTTCCCAGCACTCTTTGTCATATAACGCTTTGAAACTACTGACGGTTTTGGCCTCCACCACCTTCTCACTTAACTTGTTCCAACCGTCTACCACTCTATTTGCGAAGGTGAATTTTCTTACGTTTCTTCGGCATCTGATGTGTGTGTGTGTGTGTGTGTGTGTGTGTGTGTGTGTGTGTGTGTGTGTGTGTGTGTGTGTGTGTGTGTGTGTGTGTGTGTGTGTGTGTGTGTGTATTAACTTTCCAGAGTTAATTTTTCAATTTCCTTCTCAAGTGAAGAAGAAGGTAAGGAAAATAGACAAGATTCATGCTAGAATCACTAATCTCATCTTTTCGGTCACATAATTTTTATGCATTGATGCATAAAAAGTTATGCAGTCAATACTTATGATGTGCATTTTTGTAATTTTTGAACCAAAACCAACTTAGCAATCTTACCTAACCTCAGTTCTTTCTAAGTAAAATTTTTGCAATATAAATAATAGCTTAAGCATTGAAATATATCAAAACCGTGATTTTATAAAAATGCCATTAAGATCAAGCATAATATGTTGGAAAATAATTAATAAAATCATCAATGGTTGTCGTAAGGGAATTAATAATTTGTAGTTTATAATGTAGCTTCCTCTACCTAATCTTCCTCCTCTCCTTCCCTATGTAGCTATTACTTATCTAAACAATTTCATTTTCACTCGTCATACCAAATAACTAGGCCAGGCTCAGGGAGTGAAACTCCCAAAGCCCTCTCCAGATAAGAACTAGTACATTCACATTGACTGTTGGTGCTTCTATATATCGTCTTTACTAAAACAACTAGCTTTAAGTTTGTATTAAAGAAAAAATTAAGTAAAGAACATCCTTCACATAGGGAGTATTACATTGTTGTATCACATGAGAGTCTCCCCGGCGTAGTAGTAAAGTACGCGCCCGGTGCGAGCTATTTGGTCTGGGTTCGTATCCTGGCTGGGAAGGATTGACTAGGTGCAAATCATTTACTGTACGACTCTGTTCACCCAGCAGTGAATGGGCACCCGATTGTTAAATAATCTTATAAGTTGTATTCCAGGGAAAACTTATGATTAAGGACCTGCCCAAAATGCTATGCATGCTAGTGGCTTTACAAGAGTGCGAGAATTCTTGTATATATACAGTATATATATAAAAGATAGTTGGCTGGAGAGATATAGTCGTTATAATGTCAACAACAGTTTAAACCATCGAGACAAATGTTGGGAAGACAAGAATGTGGGTGGACATCAGCTGTGACTGTGAGAGTGGTAGGAGGGCTAAGAGGCAGAGTAGAGAACTAATATACTGAGAAGCAAGGAAACGGGAGGGTAGGACTGTGCATGGACGAAGAGGGCCAGGGAAGGGTAGAGAAGAAGGGACATGGATAGGCAAAGGGTAGTCAAAAGGGCCACTTCTGTCAACTGACAATGAAGGGGCAAGATACAGAGGTGCCACAGTCAAGGGCACTTATAAATTTTTACTTAAGTTAGGCAGGAATAATACAGAGGAATATTTAGGTTGGGTTAGATTGCCAAATTAGTTACGGCTCAAAATATACAAAATGTATATCGCAAGTTTCTTTATTTTCTGATATGTGGTGTGATAATCATATCTTCAGCCACGTTATTGTGACTCATCATCTGTATATGTTAAGTGTTGAACTGAATGTATCTATTAAAGTCCAAGAAAAAAAAATAAAATAGAATAATAAGGGAATTTGGCTTGTTCAGACATTTTGCCTAAAAAGCATGATAAGCAGTACATGCATACTGAATAATCATCTTGTACCGAATAGCCAGAACTGCACTACCAGGTTTAGTAGGCAAAGTGCACTTTGCCTGAGAGCCAGTGTTTTCACTCATATTTCTGCAAAATGCTATCCAATTACAATGAAATGAATATACAGCCATTGATAATATTAATTGCAAACAGTATTTAGACCTGATTTTATCTACCAGAGGTCAAGTTTATGAAAAAGATAATTTTTAGTTAGGTTTAAGTTACAAAGTTAACTTTGGCTCAAATTTATACAATTCATTTCATGCATATTAAATTCAAATATCTTTTAATACATAAGATAAAATTCTCAAAATTTTTTATATACAGTATAAGAAATTTCAGGTTGTTAGACATCTCTGGATATAGAGATATAACCAATAGGGGTAGTAGAAGAAGAAAATATTAAAGTGTTCAGTGAGAATCCACAAGGTCGTCTCTGAATACTGTTTATTTTCTTCTCCGAGGCAATGGGACCCTACAATTGCACCAGAGCTGGTACCCTCATACCTTTTATATATATATATATATATATATATATATATATATATATATATATATATATATATATATATATATATATATATATATATATATATATATATATATATATATATATATATTTATTTTTCACATACAGTACCTACATATACATACATACATACTGCAAATAAGCATGTTTCCCATGATCTTTACTGTTATACAAGTTAGACTCAATAAATCAATAATTAATAAATGTTAAGGCACAACAAATTCTTTTGATAAGACATTGCACATATGATATAAAACATCAAATCATACATAAGTTAAACAATGGCAGAGATTTGCATTTGTTTACAACAATACTCTAGCCTATCCAGCTATTGTTTGTTCTGTAATGATCACAAATTCCACATCAACAAATTGTGCATTGTTTCCTTTGCTCTCCTGAAAAAAATTTGATAATATTGATCGATATAGCTAATTAATTAAGTGCGAGTTTTTTTTTCTATAAACAAAGCACTGAAGCAACACTGCTATATCAATACAGATCTGCAGACAACCGCAAATGAAGAATTGAAGAGGAGCTGCCCGTAACCAGAAGTAAACAGTTTTAAACGAGTCCCCCATCAGCCACATCAGCACCATTTGCCTGCTGTAATGAAAAAACCAGCGTTGAATGTAATGAAATGCCATTTTCTGGGAGAGACCTGGAGGCTCTCCGGAGCTATACAGGGCTGATGTATATATATTAGACCATGGCAACAGTCAATCGACGGAGTTCTAGACCTCAGCAAATTCTAGGCAAATTTGATTGATGATTGATGAAGATTAAGCCACCCAAAAGGTGGCACGGGCATGAATAGCCCATAATGGAACAAACTGGAGTTCTAGGCTTTGGAAGAGGGTCCCTGGTGGTCGAGGCAAATCATCGGCCACCTGGGACGCCTAAAGAGAGGAAACCTGCATGTGAAGCTGCACCTGGCCAATATCGCAAGGAAGCACAGGAGTGAACAAGCATGCATTGAGGTGCTCCAACTCACTCCCCAGGTAAACCTGAACGACCGTAGTCAATTCCCACCACTTAAGCGTGCGGGTCCAACAGAACATATGCCATGTCTTCAATGAAAGGAAAGGGCAGTCTGCCAGCCAAGAAGACTCCGGCATCTCATAATGCACACAGTAAAGAAAAGAGGAGCCAAACTCAAAAGGAGGAGGATTCATTATCAATGCGTAATACGGGTCTCACATGAGGTAAGCTGCAAAGGCCTCCCGCACCTCCCTCGGCAAGATGTGGGAAGCTGAAAACCTCCAGGAGGAGGGAACCGAGGAATCCCCAAAGGAACCCGGAACCGAAACCCGGTAAGGAGTCGAACCCATATCAAACTCGTACAGGAAGGGAGGATAGGAAAACCCCTCCTTTTGTAACAACAAGCCATGCACCGAGGGTACCAACAGCCAAGCAGGGTCAAACGGGGCTCAAGCCCCCCAAGTCAATTCCTCCACAGCCCCAGGATTCTCCACGGTAGGACCCGGGGCCGAGCCATACTCCAAACCCTCTATTTCTGGAGAAAAGGCAGAGTCCACTGAAAAAGCAGGGAAGAAGGGGGCCTACTGGCACAACCTGAAAGCCCTGGCAGAAAGAACAGGCTCGAATGCCTCCTCCGCCGATCTGGAAGGGGCAGTCCCCGAGGCCGCCCGAGTCTCACCACCAAGAAAGCCCTGCCCCGACTCTAAAACACTCAGACTTCTGGGAGCTAGGAGCAGGGGGGGGGGGGTGGAGGCAGGAGAAGGATGACCCACAGCAGGGAAAGGACAATAGGGTGCGGACGAAACCAAAGTCGAGGCGACTAATACTCCCAAGTCTGTATCCCTATAATCTAAACCACACATGCAACGCTGAAGCTGCCTGCACCAGAATATCAATATCAGTGGACTGGGTGAATTGGAGTACAAGCAAGGAACACGACTCGCAGGACTCCGGGTTAAAGGTGCTTTTGATCCAACAGGCAGGATGGCAGAAGCAAACAGCGAGTGTCACCCTGAGACTTGGGAACAGAGCAACTTTCAAACTTGCACGAAGCGAGATGGGACTCGGAGGATGCATCCATCGAACCAATGAGCCTCCATGGGGGTTTCCAGGGCCCCTTAGGTTGATTGCTAAGGAAAGCCCAGGCAAGGTGCTGCTAACCGGTTATCCCAGAACTACCAAACAAACAAACAAAATGCTGAACCCCTGTGACGTGTGCAATCACGGGGACCAAGCAGAGGTTCACCAAAATCATACAAGTGGTCCTACAGCCACACCAGGCAAAACAAAACAAAAGAAAAACACCCTGCAAAAGCACGTCTCCAGGAGGAACAGAACTGGCCACTATGTATATTATAAGACAGGTGCACATCGCAGCACAACACCACGAGGCACAGCATTACTTGAAGATTGGATCCAGAGTCAATCAACCGCCACCCAACACAACAGCCTCAGAACTGGGATTGGGTAGCCGGTGCAGGAGGTTTGGGACCCCCCTTCCCACTCCCAGGGAGGGGGAGTTGCGCAGACAGCAGTATGGCAGCTGTGGTGACGTCATACTTGTTTGCTTGTTTTCTGATTGGGGAGTTCTGCTTGCTTGTTCGGCTTTCGGTTTGCAAAGTTTATTCAGCTGTAGTTTGTTTTGGGATTCCTACCTTTCTGGGTGCTTGATCTGGTAGATAGTAGACAAAGACTGCTTCCAACTACAAGGGGGTGTCTATAGGCCATTGCACCTCGTGCCTCTCTGAGGGGGCCAGGTTCTAGCTTGTGGTCTCCGGTAGGCCTAGAACTCCATCGATTGACTGTTGCCATGGTCTAATATATACACAACAGCCCGGTATAGCTCCGGGGAGCCGGAGGGGCTCTCCACAGAAAATGGCATATACACAAATGTTAATTACAATCACTGTTTGTAATGACAATAGTGTCACTCAGAATGAGCTTGTAAAGTTATTGTACTAATATCTGAGTGGGAAAAAGCTATGAGTGGAGAGCCCTGGGGCCTGTATTATTTACCATATAACGTGTATACTGTAAATGATTTAGACAGGAATATTTAGCATGTACACTGCCATTTGGTGGCATTCAATGGTAATAACCTAATGATTGTTTGGCAAGACAAATCTTGGCAATCTCAGTGTTGCCAAACTATCTGAGGTAGATTTCATTTTTTATGGCAAACACTTTTCTGTCTATATTCTGGGTTGGACTGAGTATTCTCGAGTGTCTTCCTAGCACCAGTAGTATCCAATGAGGACAGTATGAAAGATTTCCCCATCGGTTTGGTGTGGAATGTTTGTTTGCCTGTTACCGATCCCATGTAGACCCTAGAAGGATTTTGTTTTAGGGAACGACTGAGTGGAAAAGTTAAAAATGGGAACACAGTACTGTACACACACAAACACTAACACACCAGTATGTGTTAGTACTGGATCTAGTATTCACCAGGAAAGAAGAAGAGATATTTGACATCCAGTACTTTCCTCCCTTGGGAAAGAGTGATCACTTCCTCTTGGACATTAAATATGCTATGTTATGTGATATAATCAGTAGAGAATGGGAACAGTGAAACAGTTGTTAAACTCGATTTCAAGAGAGGGCACTATGGGGAACTTAGAAATTTTTTCTTGGGTTTAATTGGACAGACTTGTTGCTAGGCAAGGAAGTAAATGAGATGTATACCAAATTTTGCAAAATATACGATGAAGGCATACAGACATTCATACCAAAAAAGACATGCAGACCTAGGAAACAGGGTTGGTTCAACAGAAATTGTGAGAGGGCCAGAGATCAAAAGACACAAGCATGGAATCATTATAGAAAGAGGCCAAACCCCCAAACATACCAGCAATACAAAGATGCAAGAAACAACTACACGTCAATAAGAAGAGAGGCAGAGAGCAACTTTGAGAACGGTACAGCAGACAAATGTAAACCAGATCCAGGCCTTTTCTATTAATTCATTAAAAGCAAGCTGCAGGTAAAGGATAATATTCAGAGGTTGAAAATGGGGGACAGATACATGGAAAATGAAATGGATATGTGTGAAACATTAAACGAAAATTTCCAAAGTGTTTTTGTACAAAATGAGATCTTCAGAGAACCAGACACAATAAGAATTCCAGAGAACAGCATAGAGCACATTGAGGTGTCAGAGACGAAGTGAAACAAATGCTCCTGGAGCTAAGTAAGAACAAAGCAGTTGGCCCGGATGGAGTTTTACCATGAGTTCTGAGAGAATGCGCACCTGAGCTCAGCATTCCACTTCAGCCGATTTTTCAGACATCCCTGTGTACAGGAGTCGTAGCAGATGCGTGGGAAAAAGGCTAACATAGTTCCAATCTACAAAAGTGGCAGCAGGGAAGACCCCCGTCAATTATAGACCTGTATCATTGACAAGTGTAATAGTCAAAATATTGGAAAAAATAATAAAAACTAAATGGGTAGAATACCTGGAGAGAAATGATATAATATCAAACAGACTTGTTTTCGATCTGGAAGATCCTATGTATCAAATTTACTCAGTTTCTGTGATTGAGCCACAGAAATTTTACAGGAATGAGAAGGTTGGGTTGACTGCATTTTTCTCGACCTAAAAAAAGGCTTTCGACAGAGTTCCACAAAAGAGGTTGTTCTGGAAACTGGAAAATATTGGAGGGGTGACAGGTAAACTTCTAACATGGATGAAAAATTTTCTGACTGATAGAAAAATGAGGGCAGTAATCAGAGGCAATGTATTGGACTGGAGAAATGTCACAAGTGGAGTACCACAGGGTTCAGTTCTTGCACCGGTATTATTCATTGTCTACATAAACGATCTACCAGATTGAGTACAGAATAAACGACTTCGTTTATTCGACTTGAGAATGGTCCAGGACGAACCGAAACGTCGTCGTCCCTTCACCTTTTAGTGTGTGGTCTGGTCAACATACTTTAGCCACGTTATTGTGACTCATCGCCTGCAGTACAGAATAATATGAACATGTTTGCTGATGATGCTAAGATTATAGGAAAGATAAAAAACTTAGATGATTGTCATGCCTTTCAAGAAGACCTGGACAAAATAAGTATATGGAGTACCAATTGGCAAATGGAATTTAATGTGAATAAACGCCATGTTATGGAATGTGGAAGAGGAGAACATAGACCCCACACAACCTATAAATTATGTGAGAAATCTTTAAAGAATTCTGATCAAGAAAGAGATCTCGGGGTGGTTCTAGATAGAAAACTATCACCTGAGGACCACATAAAAAACATTGTGCGAGGTGCCTGTGCTACACTTTCTAACTTCAGAATTGCTTTTAAATACATGGATGGCAAAATACTAAAGAAATTGTTCATGACTTTTGTTAGACCAACGCTGGAATATGCAGCAGTTGTATGGTGCCTGTATCTTAAGAAGCACATCAACAAACTGCAAAAGGTGCAAAGACATGCCACGAAGGGGCTCCCAGAACTGAAGGACAAAAGCCATGAGGAGAGAGAGGTCAGGAGCATTAAATATGCCAAAACTGGAAGATAGAAGGAAAAGAGGTGATATAATCACTACGTATAAAATAGTAACAGGAATCGATAAAATTGATAGGGAAAAATTCCTGAGACCTGGAACTTCAAGAATCAGATGTCATAGATTTAAACTAACTAAACAAAGATGCCGAAGAAATATAAGAAAATTAACTTTTGCAAACAGAGTGATAGACGGTTGGAACAAGTTGAGTGACAAGGTGGTAGAGGCCAAAACCGTCAGTAGTTTCAAAGCGTTATATGACAAAGAGTGCTGCAAAGACGGGACACCACGAGCGTAGCTCTCATCCTGTAACTACATTTAGGTAATTACTCAGGTAATTACACACACACACACACACAAGAGGTGACAGACAAGAGGCACTGAACTACAGGCCAGTGTCCTTAACTTGTATACCATGCAAGGTGATGGAGAAGATTGTAAGAAAAAACCTAGTAACACATCTGGAGAGAAGAGACTTCGTGACAACCCATCAACATGGGTTCAGGGCGGGTAAATCTTGCCTTACAGGCTTGATAGAATTCTACGATCAGGTGACAAAGATTAAGCAAGAAAGAGAAGGATGGATGCAGAAGAGACTGCTTTTTTTGGACTGTCGGAAAGCCTTTGACACAGTACCCCATAAAAGGTTGATGCATAAGCTGGAGAAACAGGCAAGAGTAACTGTAGGGCTCTCCAGTGGATAAGGGAGTACCTTAGCAATAGGAAGCAGAGAGTTACAGTGAGGGGTGAGACCTCAGAAGGGCGTGAAGTCACCAGTGGAGTCCCACAGGGCTCTGTGCTTGGACCTATCCTGTTTCTGATATACGTAAATGATCTCCCAGAGGGTATAGACTCATTCCTCTCAATGTTTGCTGACGACGCCAAAATTATGAGAAGGATTAAGACAGAGGAGGACAGCTTGAGGCTTCAAGAAGACCTGGACAACTTGCAGGAATGGTCGAACAAATGGCTGTTAGAGTTTAACCCAAGCAAATGTAATGTAATGAAGACAGGGGTAGGAAGCAGGAGACCAGATACAAGGTATCATTTGGGAGAGGAAATACTTCAAGAGTCAGAGAGAGAGAAAGACCTGGGGGTTGATATCACGCCAGATCTGTCCCCTGAAGCTCATATCAAGAGGATAACATCAGCAGCATATGCCAGGTTGGGTAACATAAGAACGGCTTTTAGAAACTTGTGAAAAGGAATCTTTCAGAACATTATATACCACATATGTCAGACCAATCCTGGAATATGCGGCTCCAGCGTGGAGTCCATATATAGTCAAGCATAAGACTAAACTGGAAAAGGTTCAAAGGTTTGCCACCAGACTAGTACCCAAGCTGAGAGGTATGAGCTACGAGGAGAGACTACGGGAATTAAACCTCACTTCGTTGGAAGACAGAAGAGTTAGGGGGGGACATGATCACCACATTCAAGATTCTCAGGGGAATCGACAGGGTTGATAAAGACAGGCTGTTTAACACAAGGGGCACATGCACTAGGGGACACATGTGGAAACTGAGTGCCCAAATGAGCCACAGAGATATTAGAAAGAACTTTTTTAGTGTCAGAGTGGTTGACAAATGGAATGCATTAGGAAGTAATGTGGTGAAGGCTGACTCCATACACAGTTTCAAGTGTAGATATGATAGAGCCCAGTAGGCTCAGGAACCTGTACACCTGTTGATTGACGGTTGAGAGGCGGGACCAAAGAGCCAGAGCTCAACCCCCGCAAGCACAACTAGGTGAGTACACACACACACACACACACACACAACACAAAATTAATGAGAAGAGCTGTGACAGATGAGGATTGTAGGATCCTCCAAGAGGACTTGAACAGGTTGCAGAAATGGTCAGGGAAATGGCTACTGGATGCAGATGATAAGTCACAATAATGTGGCTGAAGATATGATGACCAAACCACACACCAGAAGATGAAGAGATGATGTATCGGTCTGTCCTGGACCATTATAAAGTCTATTTTGATCACAATTATTGAAACTGGATTAGGTGACAGAAGACCAAAGGACCAGTACACAATGAAGGGAAATTACCTACTCGAGACAATTCGAGAAAGAGACCAGGTAGTGGATGTAACACCTAATCTACTCCTGAGGTATATAAATAGATTAAAGACAGCAGCATACTCTATGCTGGCAAAAGTTAGAATATCAAACTTAAGAAAAGAGGCATTTAGGGTGCTTTACACTGCTTACGTGAGACAAGTCTTCGAGTATGGAGCCCAGCCATTGAGTCCACAACCTGAAGAAACACATAAGGAAACTGGAAAGGGTTCAGAAGTTTGAGACGAGGCTCATCCCAGAGGTGTGAGGGATGGGGTATGAAGAGCGACTGAAGGAATTGAACTTAACGACACTAGAAAAAAGGAGGGAGCGGGAAGACATGATAGAAACATATAAAATACTTAGGGGGATTGACAGAGTAGAAATAGATAAAATGTTCACACTGAATACTAACAGACCAAGGGGAGATGGGTGGAAGCTGGAAACTCAGGTGAGTCATAGAGATGTTAGGAAATTTTCCTTTAGTGTGAGAGTAGTAGGAAATTGGAATGAACTTAAGGAGCAGGTTGTGGAAGCAAACTCTAATTATAATTTTAAAACTAGATATTATAGGGAAATAGGACAGTAGTCATTGCTTTAACCCTCAAACCGCGCATATCATATATAAATGATATCAGTGACAAAACCGAAACCGCGCACATCATTTATAAATGATTTCGTGTCTAGCGGTATAATTTAAACGCCCCGCCTGGGTTAGGGGCAGCTATAGTACGGCCACGACTGATAGTTGCCAGATGCCACCTAGAAAAAAAATCCAGCCCAACATTCTTGGGTGTGAGAGCGTCAGTATTCAGCCAGCCACCAAGGCTGGCGCACGCAGCACGAGCTCACAGCACCGCTGTTCAGCCTGTGACCACAGCATCGCCTACAAATGCCATAATATAAATGATACTGCTATTATTTAGCAGTGATAGTATTACTGAAGACCCCTGACTTTGATTAAACTGACCAGGATTCTGATAACAGAGTGATTGTGGTGATATTTATCGCTGTGCTCGATGGAGGGAGGAGTACGGCTGTAAAGGGAGGGTTGTGGGCGTCGTCTTCTGACTGTGTGTGGCCACCATTTATTGACTGCACTCACCATACCAGCTTAGTGGTTCGCTATGGTGAACACAAATGTAGATACTTATATATAACGTGTGTATAGTGTGAGATAACAGCGAGAATAGGAGGTTGGGAGCCGCCATTTTGGTGAAGGAGGAGCGTCGTCTGCACGACTTGGCACGTTGTTTACTGATGGCTACTATGGTCTTTGGGCACCATACCAGCTTATTTGTACAAGTATGGTGAATAAATCAGGTAGATACTTATATATAATGTGTGTATATAGCGTAATAACACCACAACCAATATTGTTGGAGGAGAAATATTAGTGCGTCTGGCCATGAGGGCGGCCGCCGATCAGCTGACTGTGTGAGTAGCTACGTCTTTGTGGCTTTACTCACCATACAAGCTTAGATGTACAGTTATGGTGAACAAAACCTGTAAATACGTATATATAACGTCTGTGTATAGTGAATAAATGCAAAAACAGTATTGTGGGAGGAGAATGAGGGCGAGTGAGGTGGTGTTGAGGGAGGGAGTGGCAGTGAGTGGCGCGCTGGTGTTTGGCGGCCACTCCTCGTTGCTTTTTGACTCACAAGACCAACTTAGTAGTTCGTTATGGTGAACAAAACATGCAGATACTTATATATAACCTGTGTATATAGTGTAACAACAGCAAAACTATTTGTTTATTGTTTTATGAACATAATAATAGAATCACTTATATGCACACCATAATTTTGAGTACAGCGATGGTTCACACATTTTATAATATAAATATACCACAATTCACTGTATGGAATAATATTACTGCAAAAAAACTAAGAAAAAATCAATCAGAGACATTGAAATAATTAGGTAATTATATATTTGTGGCAACTGCCGTCTGACAGCTCGGGCGGAGCAGACCTCGTCTGGCGAAAGCTCTGCCAACGCCCCTTTTTTGCCACACTTCCCTACCCTATTGCGGCTAAAATATGCCACCTACGATTTTTTTGTTATTTTTTCCGTGATCAGGGAACAAAAATAAACACTTCTATAAGACGAAAGAATTTTTGGATTTTTTTTTTTGTTGCGCCTGTGGGTGTGAATTCCATTTGGGCCCCTAGCGGTTTGAGGGTTAAACAACCGACAGCTAGAAAGGCGGGGTCCAAGAGCCAATGCTAGATCCTGCAGGCACAAATAGGTAAGTACACATACACACACTAGGTATAATATATTATTTTCGTATACTCAAAATTTATATTAAGAGTAGTGTATCTTTAATAAAACTCTACATTAAAGATTGAAATAAAAGTTAATTACCTCATTCCAAAAGTTGATTTGGTTACAAAGTTTTTGTAAAACTGTGGAACAGCAAGTAACGCTTCTGTCAATACAGAGATGAAGCCAGCTGTTTCCACAAAGACGGCAGAGTCGATGAACACATACATAAGAAGACAACCCATCGTGGAGAATGTCAGCATAAACTCCACATATGACTGCACATCACTCCATTCCCAAAAATAATCATAATCAAAATCTGAAAACATTGTAAAAAAAATTAGCACAGTAGAGTATTGTTAAAAATATATGCTATTTGTCAGTTTGTTATATAGAAGATGCTTTGATAAAGTCATCATAAAAAGTATGCTAAGACAGCATACTATAACAATACAGTGGCAGTATAGTTTACCAGTGAACACATGTTCTTTTCCATGCACCAGCTGACCTCTATTACGGATAGATACACATAGTGATATGATCATCATCATGGTAATATTCATGATTATACTCTGGAAAAGCAATGGCAGCTCAAACCAATGGCCAAACCTGAAAAAAAGAAAGATTAAGAATGTTTTAATTCCACCTAATCACTAATAAGGGATTAATGCATGACCCAATTTGGTCATGCCTTCTGATCTTTATAAACATTAAATGGCACAGGGTTATACAAGTCATACATCATGGTGTGCAGGACAAAAAACCAGCTTTGAATGTAATGAAATGCCATTTTCTGGGTGAGACCCAGAGGCTCCCCCAGAGCTATCCAGGTTAATATGAATGTATTAGACCCTGGTATCAGTCAAGGTGAATGGAGTTCTAAACCTACTGGGGACCACGAGCCAGAACCTGGCCCCCCCCCCTCAGAGAGGCTGTTGTTGTTTTAGATTCAGCTACTTGGAACTAAAAGTTCCAAGTAGCATGGGCTATGGTGAGCCCGTAGATAGAGAGGCATAAGGAGCAATGGCGTATAAAAACCCCCATGTGGTTGGAAACATTCTATGTCTGCTATCGATAGGGTCAGGCATCCAGAAAGATAGGCGCCCCAAAACAAACACTATATGGTTAAAAAATTGCTACCGATTGCCAAACTATGGGACAGAACTCCCCAAACGAAAAATTGAGCAAATGAGCATGACGTCACAACCGTCACCACACTGCCATCTGCGCAGCTCCCCCTTCTCCAGAAGGGGAAATGGGGAGCCCCAGACACCTGCGCTGGCTATCCACCCTTCAGTTCTGAGGCTGGATATCAAAACACGTGAAAAAAAAAATGCCGACGGGAGGAAGGGTTGCCGGGAAGCCTCCAGGTCTCACCAAGAAAATGGCATTTCATTACATTCAAAGCTTGTTTTCTGAAAGGAGCCCCATAGGCTCCCCAGAGCTACTTACCCAAAGATAACACAAGAAGGACATACCCGGGAGGCGGTCGCCACTCGCTCCTCAACTCAAAGTCGAGACAATTAGCTGCAACCGCCGACCCAATGTGACACATGCCCGACTAGGGCCAGGAACATTAACGAGGTAGCGAACGGCCAGGACCCTGTTCGACCTCCAAAAACCCTGTGTTTGAATGTCAGCCCAAGATATGTTACCAACGACGGCAGTCAACGCAGGAAACTTATGAACGTCATGGGCACGAGGATAGACTGCAGGCTGACTGCACCGAATAACCCTGCAGACAACCTGGGAGACCCGAACCATAGAACAGGGAAGAAGGGAAACCGGGTCGACCCAAAGAGCATCCCCGGCCGCCGAGGCTGTGGTGCGCAGGTAACGGCGAAGAACAGCAACTGGATAACACATGATACACCCCCATCCGAACCAATCAAGCATCAACAACCCAAGAATCCCTCCGGAAAGCAGCAGTCTTATTCTTCACCAGAAAAGAAGGAGACGGCTGCAAACGAACAACCTACCACCAGGACCAAAAGAGCAGAAGCCTCTGTGCCGGAGAAGAGCATGAAGCTCCTCAACTCTACCCCCAGAGGCCAATGCCAACACGAAAGAGTCTTCGTAAAACAATCCTGAACCGAAGGGGTCACAACAAACTGAGGAGAAGAGAGAAAAGAGAGCACCAGGGCCAACGACCAAGACAGCTCAGGCAGTGCATGAGCAGGCCGGAGTTGAAACAACGCACGAGATATCTTGCGGAACGGAGCAGAAGTAGCATTTACCCAAAATGCAAGCTAAAACGGCTCCGCCAACGCCGCACAATATGAGGTGACAGTATTCAGCATAAGATGACGGTCCTGAAATAATCAGGAAAGGTAGGACAAGACAACTTGTTCTGAAACAGAAGAGAACCTACGGAGGGACAAGAAATAATGGGAGGACCACCAGGAAACTTCACACTGCCGCCAAGACGAAGCACGCAGGTGGGACACCATCAACAAAGCCACCTGCTCACCATACAATTGGTGATAGACCCGCGTGAGAAGACCAGATGTGAAGACTTGAGGAGAAGATCGAACCAGCTACGTAACGGACTGGCCCAATCTGCTGAAAAAGGCTGAGTTGCGGGAAGACCCCCTGGGTTTGGACACCGAGCAAGCAGTGCCTGAAACCAAGGCTGGGCAAGTCACCAAGAGTCCAACAGGACTACTCTCCCTTGGTAAGTCTCCAAGTGAGCTGGGACCTGAAGTAACAGCAGAACTGGGGGAAAGAGGTACAAGTAACCCCATCTCGACTAGTCTTCCCTGCAGGCATTGACCCCGATGGCCTCGTAGTCGGAAAAGGACACCACATATATTGGGAGAAGCTGTGACCACACCGATGCAGAGAGGTCCATTTCCTACATTGGTACTCTTCCTCGCCGATGCGAAGAGGACCAATGAGCAGAGCGATCACCGCACCAGCTCCGAACCTGACACCACTGACCTACCATGATGGGAGGAACCCCGAGCCCTGGCACGACCCTTCTGGGAAGACCCAGTGGGCCCCCCCAGACCCAAAAAGTTAGACATAGGGCGACAACTCGAAGAAGCCACCTGCAGATACTGCACCACAGCAGACTCTGCAAACAGCAAACAACAAAAAAGGGGTAGGAAACCTAAGAGCCAGGGCCCAAGCAGATTTCACAGATTGAGCTAGCACCGCCTGTCGGCATGCGAGACGTGAAGCAAAAAACAGAGTCACCGCCTCCCTCAGGATCAGCGCAAACAGCTTCAACAGGGCAGCCGACGCCTGCACCGCTGAGACCAGCACACCAGACCCAGGATCGGCCCCGAGCGCTTCCACGTCCTCCTTAAGCCAGTCCGAAGACAGCTCGAGAAGGGAAAAGAAATTCAAGACCAAAGCCAAATGGCCACTGGCACACAAGTCCTTAGCAACCAGGGCAGCCAAAAGGGAGGGAACCTGCACATGAAGCTGTACCTGGCCGACATCCCACGAAAGGGCAGGGGCGAACAAACATGCATTGAGGCATTCAAACTCACCCCTGCAGGTAAACCTGTACCACAGTAAGGGCCTCTCGCCACTCAAGCGAGCAGGACCGACAGAACACATGCCACGCCCCCAACAAAAAAAAAGGTCAGTCTGCCAACCAGAATGACTCCGGAACCTTGTAACGCACCCAGTAAGGAAAGTGAGAACGGAACTCGAAAGAGGCAGGATCCATTATTGAGACGTACTCCGGGTCATGCAGGAGGTAAGCCGCAATGGCCTCCCGCACCACATGATTCATGATATGGGAGGCCGAAAACCTCAAGAAAGAAGGCACGGAAGGACCCAAGGGAACCCGGAACCGAACCCAGGGAGGGGTTGACGCCATATCAAATTCGTACATGGAGGGGGGGGGTTAAGAAAACCGTCCCCCTCCTGCAACAACAAGCCCTGCTCAGAGGATACCAAAACCCAAGCGGGGTCAAACGGAGTCCAAGCCCACCAAGTCAGCCCCTCCCCAGCCCTGGGAACCTTAACATCAGGACCCATGCCCGAGCCGTCCTCCAAACCCTCCACTTCAAAAGAAAAGGCAGAAGCCGCTGGAAAAGCTGGAACGAAGGGGGCCCACTGGTCAGATCCAGAAGCACCGGCTGGAGGAACTGGCTCGAACGCCTCCGTCATCACACCGGATGAGTGGACAGTGCTTCGGATTTGTAGTCCTGAGGTTCCGGATTTGATCCCCGGTGGAGGCAGAAACAAATGAAATGGGCAAGAAATGTTTCTTTCACCATGATGCCCCTGTTACCTAACAGTAAATAGGTACCTGGGAGTTAAGACAGTTTCTACGGGCTGCTTCCTGGGGATGTGTAACAAAAAGGAGGCCTTGTCGAGGACTGGGCCGTGGGGACAATAAACCCCGAAATTATCTCAAGATAACACCGGATGGGGCATCCCCTGACACTGCCTGAATTTCATCACCAGCTAAACCCAGACCTCGACTTCGAACCCCTCAGATGCTTCGGAGTCGGAAGCGGGTAGGGGGGGGGGACAGGGCGAACAACAGCAGGGAAAGGACAATGGGAAGTGCATGGAACCAAAGTCAAGGCAACTAACACCCCCAAGTCCAGGGTCACTATAACTAAAACGGGGAAGCCTCAGGGTATTCGGGTGGGCAACCAACCTAGCGCGCTGCAGCAGCCTATGACGCACATGCAATTCCGAAGCTGCCAACACCTAAATATGATCAGTAGACTGGGTGAAGCGGAGTACATGCAAGGAACACCACTTGCAAGACTCTGGGTCAAAGGTGTCACTGACCCAACAGGCAGCTTGACGGAGGCAGAACAGGTGAGCGTCACCCTGAGACAAGGGGACAGAGCAACCCTCAAACTCGCACGAAGCAATATGTGACCCAGAGGATGCATTCATCGGACCACTGAGCTCCAGTGGGGTTTTAAGGGGCTCTTAGACAGTCTGCTAAGGGAAGCCCAGGCGAGGTACTTCTAACTGATGCCCAAAAATTACCAAGTAAACTGCTAAAGCTGAATCCTAGTGATATCTACACACACGGGGACCTAGCGGAGGACCACCAAGAATACAAAAATAAAGGGATCAACACACCAAGGGCAGACTCTCCACCAGGTAGAAAACAAAAATAAAAGGAAAAATCCTGCATGAGTACAACGTCACAGGCAGAACAGAGCTGGCTGCTGTTATAAGGTGAAAACTAGCTGCACAGTACCTCATGCCTCTATCAGTGACGAAACTACCTCCTACTAAGAGGCAAACATGGGTGCATGAAACACCCCAGCTAACTCCAGGGGCAGGCAATCGCCAAGCAACAAAGACCACGGCGGAGGTAGATACCGAGTAACTTGTGGAAGATAACCCCAAGCCACAAGGGCAGTACTTACAGAGAATCTAGGGAAGATAACCCTAGGTGCATGCAGCCCGAGTACTGATCAAATTACTGGAGCCAGAGTCGTGCGACCGCCAAGGTCTCACATCAGCCAAGAACTGAAGGGTGGATAGCCGGCACAGGGTGCCGGGAGGAGGGAGCTGTGCAGATGGCAACATGACGGTTGTGACGTCATGCTTATTTGTTGTTTTTTTTTTCATTTGAGGAGTTCTGTCCTATAGTTCGGCTTATGGTAGCAATTTTTTAACCAGATCGGGTTTGTTTTGGGGTGCCAACCTTTCTGGGTGCCTGGTCGATGGCAGACATAGAATGCTTTCAACCACACGGGGGTTTCTATAAGCCATTGCTGCTTGTGCTTCTCTGAGGGGGCCAGATTCTGGCTCGTATTTCCCGGTAGGCCTAGAACTCCATTCGCCTTGCCTACTGCCAGGTTCTAATACAGTACATTCATATCAGCCTGGATAGCTCAGGGGAGCTGAAGGGGCTCCCCCCAGAAAGCAATTAATAAGCAAATAACAAAAATTATATAGAGATATTATGCTATACAGTACTGTATAGTTCCCAGTTTATAAAAAATGTAAACTAGGTAATTTTTAAATACACTTACCAAAACAATATTCTTAATGTGTTGGCAATTAATAGTACAAGGCACACATAAAGAGAGAATCCCTCGGGGTTCTCTGTCCGTTTGATCTCCAGATACTGTGGAATGTATGGAACTACACCCCCAAACATCATGGCCAGAGCCGATGTCCCGCTCAGACCCCATCGTAGTGTGTTTAACCAGCTGTCGTCTGACATGATCAATCTGAAAATATTATATTAATTATAACATGTCATAGTCTAGAAAATTAAAACAAAAAAGCAGCGTTGAATGTAATGAAACGCCATTTTCTGGGTGAGTCCCGGAGGCTCCCTGGAGCTTACTAGGCTGATATGCTAATGTCAGACTTTGGCATCAGTCATGTGTATGGATTTCTTATGAGCCTACCGGGGCCCACGAGCCAGAACCTGGCCTCCTCTAAAGAGGCATGGGGATCAATGGACTATAGAAACCCCCGTGTAATTGGAAGCATTCTATGTCTGCCATTGACCGGGTTAGGCACCCAGAAAGGTAGGCATCCCAAAAGAAACCCCTATTCTGGTGAAAATTGCAACCAAAAGCCGAACGAGTGGATAGAACTCCCCAAACAAAAACGAGTAAACTAGTATGACGTCATTCGTCGTCGTGCCGCTGTCTGTGCAGCCCCAGACCTACCGCACCGGCGATCCATACCCTAGTTCTGAGGCAGGATGTCAAAAACACACGAAAAAAAAAAAGCTGACCGGAGGTAGGGACGGATGCTGGGGAGCCTCCGGGACTCACCCAGAAAATGGTGTTTCATTACATTCAATGCTGGTTTTCTGGGGGAAGCCCCTACGGCTCTCCGCAGCTAACTACCCAAAGAGGAAAGAATAGGGACTTACCCGGGAGGCGGTTGCTGCTCACTCCTCAACCCGAAGTCGAGACAACTGGCTGTATCCACCGACTCAAAGCGACACAGGCCCGACCGGGCCCAGGAACGTTTACAAGGTAACGAGCAGCCAGGACCCTGTTCGACCGCCAAAATCCCCATGCCCGAATGTCAGCCCAGGACATACAGTATCCATTCAATTTAACGGCCTCTTTTATACCGATTTGCCGGTAATAATGACCAGTTTGAGAGACCGGTATTTAGAGCCTCATGTATTGGTCAGGCAGTCGATATTACTGAAGGTCGGTATTGGGTTTGTCTTGACATCAGAGGGTCCTCATATGGCAAGCAGGCCACCTACACCTTTCATCCCCTCCCTCACCCTCACTGAACCTCTACCCCGACACTCTAACTTTCTTTCTCCACCCCCCTCCCCCAAGACCCTTCTGGGAAATGGCTCAGTAGACTGCCAGCCAGCCAGAGACAGCCTGGAGAATCTCCATCTAATAAAGCATTCATGAAACAAGTATTTTATAACTTTTTATTATCCTAATAATATTACTAAACAAAATCTGCAAGCAAAAATATATATGATGTACATCCAGAATTTTATCAAGAAACATCTGGTTAACTGGGTCAAGTGTTAGGCTTATCTCTTCCCTTCCCCACCACCGACACACGCCCCCACCCGCCCCCTCCCCATACTTCCCATACACACGCTGTCTCTGTTTCACCTCAACATCCATTGCTCTATCCCTCCCTCTCTTCTTCCCTCCCTCCATCCAGGAGCCACTGGGAAAGATATGGAGGTAGAACAGGCCAAAACACCCAAACCTCTAGAGCCTCAACATAAGAGAGAGAGGAAAGTCCCAGTCTTTCACTAGGACTTTCAGCAAAAGGCTGCAATACCCACAATACCTTATGACCAGCACAAGGTCATAAGGATAAGGCATCAGATAAGACACCACCATAGTGGACAGCACCTCAAAAAAGGAACCATATATATAATACATTTTGATTTCTCCTTTTTTTTAAGTACAGTACCAGTATTTGTGGATTATGGGGGAAAAACAACCACTGAATACGAAAGGCAGCGTGATGGAGGCAGTAGGAATAACCTTCAGTATCCAAGCACTCCAATGCACCCTGAATGGCTACTAGCAACAAAGTTTGGCTGAAGGGTGGGTGAGGGATTTATTGAATAGTCATCAGTCCAAGGAAAGAAGCAAAAAAATTTGGATGACCTCACCCAAATGCGAGTATAAGTATGACGGATTAGCGTGTTTACAGGTTACAGTTGTGTGTGTAAACTAAGGTCTTTGAAAATGTAATAAGTTATTACGAAACGCGTTCAGGCGTTGCGTCAGACTAGAAATAAAAATGAATTTTGGAGAATTGATTTTTCAATTACTGTACCATCAACAGTGAAATTAATCTTACCTTTTCGGTCATATATATATATATATATATATATATATATATATATATATATATATGTCGTACCTAGTAGCCAGAACTCACTTTTTGGCCTACTATGCAAGCCCCGATTTGCCTAATAAGCCAAGATTTCCTGAGTTAATATATTTTCTCTAATTTTTTTCTTATGAAAAGATAAAGCTACCCATTTCATTATGTATGAGGTCATTTTTTTTCATTGGAGTTAAAATTAACGTAGATACATGACCGAACCTAACCAACCCTACCTAACCTAACCTATTTTTATAGGTCAGGTTAGGTTAGGTAGCCGAAAAAGTTAGGTTAGGTTAGGTTAGGTTAGGTAGGTTAGGTAGTCGAAAAACAATTAATTCATGAAAACTTGGCCTATTAGGCAAATCGGGCCTTGCATAGTAGGCTGACAAGTGCGTTCTGGCTACTAGGTACGACATATATATATATATATATATATATATATATATATATATATATATATAATATATATATATATATATATAGTATCAGAACGCACTTCTCGGCCTACTATGCAAGGCCCATTTGCCTAATAGGCTGAGTGATTTTCTTTATGTTAAAAAAAATTGTTCAATTGATTTATTTGAAATATTATTATTATAATAATTTAAGTACATAAATTATTGACTTTGTTATGTTAGTTTAGGTTTGGTTAAGTTAGGTTAGGCTAGGTTAGGTAGGGTTGGTTAGGTTCAGTCATATATCTACGTATATATCTAAAGCCGAGCGGACAGCACGCTGGATTTGTGATCCTGTGGTCCTGGGTTCGATCCCAGGCGCCGGCGAGAAACATTGGGCAGAATTTCTTTCACCCTATGCCCCTGTTACCTAGCAGTAAAATAGGTACCTGGTGTTAGTCAGCTGTCACAGGCTGCTTCCTGGGGGTGGAGGCCTGGTCGAGGACCGGGCCGCGAGGACACTAAAAAGCCTCGAAATCATCTCAAGATAACCTCAAGGTATCGTTAGTTGTAACTCAAATTTAACAAAATTAACTCATACACAATGAAATGGATATAGAATATCAAATTGTTCTACAAGGTAATATATCACTGTAATTATATGGGAAATGGGTAAAATACCCATCTGTTTGGAGAAATGCACCAGAGTCCAGACACTTGGTGTGCACCGATACTATGAACACCGCCAGCTTTTCATTAATACATTCAATTGTTTTGCACATCCGGCATACATTCCAATGTTAATGTATAGAATAACAACACCTCTTTCAGTCTATACAATAACTTTTTGAACATTTTTTATTATACAGTACAGTGGCACCTCGACATACGATTGCCCCTACTTACGATAATTTCGAGTTACGATGTAAATTTCATCGAAAAATGCAACTCGACATCCGATGGTGTCGCCGACTTCCGATATTTGTTGGTACTCGTTCGGGTCGACCGAGCGAGTAGTTCCCGGTCACACGGCCGACCTGCCTCAGTTTACTACAGCTGCCCGCTTAGTGACGATCGTGCCTATAAGAAATTCCGCTTCTGTGGTGATTTTTTGCATTTTGAATATTAAAGTAATTATTATATATCACGCTATGAGTCCCAGGAAAGTCAGTGGTAAGGCTCAACATATGAAAACCCATGTAAGGATGACCATAGAGCAGAAACAAGAGTACAGAATGTCTCTTCCTCAACAATTAAGAAAATGTGTGCAGCATGGGAAGAATTGCAAACGTTTGCTGAAACGACTCACCCAAATCAAGTTGCAGTAGGTCGTTGCCTTAACCTATTGAATGACACTGTGATGCATCATTACAGACAAATGTTAAAACGAGGGAAAAACAAATGTATCTTGACAAATTTGTAGTGAGACAAACAAGCACTGAACCACAACCAGGTCCTAGTGGTATTCAGGCAAAACGTAGGAGAGAGAGTACCCCAGAGAAAACATCACTGACTGATGTGATAATGGAAGGGGACTCCCTTCCAAACAGTAACAACTCTCCTCCTCCCCCCTCATCACCATCTTCCATACGCCATCAAGAGCCCTCCATAAAGGTAAGAGAAACTTTGGTACTGTATTGTAGTTAGAAAAAAATATTGTATTCAATATAAAATGTATTGTATGTTAGTATTTTGGAGGGTGGGGAACGGATTAATTCAGTTCCTTTATTTCTTATGGGAAAAATCGCTTCGACTTACGATCCGTCTCTGGCAACGGATTAGCATCGTAAGTTGAGGCCCCATTGTAATTTAATCCACTGAGAATGTCAATAAATTTGTTTCTAAATAAGAATGACTTTACCCCTAATTGCAACTTTTTGATATTACCAAACAAGCTGATATTTGATCATATCACTAGCAGATACTGTAGTAGAATTTAACTAAGCAAAGTGCCTAAATTATAGGTCAGAGAACCTAAGCAAACATACATGACTTGACTTGGGTCTGTGGGCCACTCCAAGCAACCGGGCAACAAGTCATTCCAGAGCTAAGATAATTCTCATATTAGGAACGGTTGAAGGCCACTGAGGCTAACAATACTGCAAACCAGGCATGACAAGGCGGCTCACACTGAAACTTCTAAAAATTCTGAACAAGTTAGAGGATGCTGACAAAAACAATTACTTCAAAACATCAGAAGTAACACAAAGAGCAATGGTTTCAAGCTCAACAAGCCACAATGTAGGACTGACAAAAGGAGATGCTTTTTCACCCACAGGGTTATAAACCCATGGAACTGCCTACCCACCAAAGCTGTAACTGAGAAAACTTTGCTGAATTTCAAAATATACCTAGAAAAGATCATCAAGGCAAATGGGGGGACTTCTGACAAGCTACTGGCTTCCTGTTCTCTTCGAGGCCACTAGTGTTAGTAGCCCTTGTGTAAATCAGGTATTACGCAAATGGCATATGACCTATGAGAAGTGCTCGTGTTCATAACAGTTAGGCTATGCCATGACAGGTGCCTCTGAGATAGCACTGGTAGCATGGATATGTGTAGTCAGGCAAGGGCCTGTATGTTAAACTCAGGAAGTGGCCACCTAATATTCTCAGGGACACCCCAACAACCCAAATCTGAAACCATCCTCCACACCCACCACAACCCAGCTCAGGGACACCTAGCAGCACCCAACATCTGTAACTACCCTCAATGACCCTGCCCAGGGCAGTAAAACCTAAAACCTGACCAGGGAAAAATTATGACATAATTGTGACATATCTTGAGCATATCACATATAAAACTAAACATTTTATCTCTTAGTTTGGTTAGGTTAGGTTGCCAACACCCCACTTCTGTATCCACTCTCCACAACTGTCCCTAGAGACAGCACCAACACTCCACATCTGTAACCACCCTCCACAACTGTCCCTAGAGACAGCACCAACACTCCACAACCCTGCTCAGGGATACCCACAACACCTTACATGAAAAGGGCAATGATTCACAAGATGGGTGAGAGCAGACTCACCAGGTGTGATAGGGCCGGTGAATGAGTAGCATCCTTGTGATAAGAGAGAGAGAGAGAGCAGGCTCTCGCCTAATATTATGACGAGGCGCTCTGCTTTCCACTCTTATTGTAGGCCTATATAGGTGGGTGTCAATCTCCTTGGGTGGGTGTAAGTCACTCCAGGTGTGTGCTGGCTCTACCCAGTTGGCTTTAAGCCTCAGGTGGCGTGAATGGCGGATCCAGATCAGGTGTTGTCGTCAGCTGGTTGTTGTGGCAGCTGATGTTTGTTGACACAGCTGACACATGCAGTAGCGATCCGTAGAATTACACACACAACTAATTAAACCTACACAAGACGATTTCTACTATAATGTTTGTGCTGGATGTAGAACGTGAGAAAATTTGTTTTACCCAGAAATAAACTTATTTTATAACTAATAAAGACGGAAATAGATGGCAGGTGGTGTCAAAGGAAGTCGACGATCTAAGCAGTTATATTGTGGTGCGACTTGTCCAAGAAATATTGGTACCAAGATGTTTGCTGGCACATTAGTCAGCAGAACTATTCGCATACTTTGCATCATTATATAAAGGAATGTGAAAAAATCGCGGAATTTAGAGATAACACCATCAATAGTGTCCAAGAAATGTGTAAGTACTTCATTCATAATGATGTGCTGCCCCAAATCTTAGCGAAGTATCCAAAATTTGCTTACTGTAAGTAATGCATGCACATGACTAAAGCTGCCCAGTTGGGTGGGTGTGCAGCAAGACTAGTAACTGTGCGACTCATCATAGATGTAAAGTGCCTTGTATAGTGACTGTTGTGAGCCTCTTGTTGATCACTTGACACAAAAGATTATTTATGTGTATATTTGTGTGGGTGATTAAATATGTATGTGTATGTATATATGTATACGTATGTATATGTACATGTATGCATGAGTATGTGTACATGTATATATATAACATTAATAATTTTGTAACTAGCGTCAAAAGATTGTTATTTGCTTAGCTAAACGAACTAGAGGGTTCAGTTCAATTCAATTTCTTTCTTTATTATGCACCCCATACCCATCCCGTGGGCGGTGGTGTAAAGGATACAGAGGCACATAATCGGTTCAGGAACTGAACCCTCTAGTTCGTTTAGCTAAGCAAATAACAATGTTTGACGCTAGTTACAAAATTATCAATGTTGTATACACATGTACACACCCTCATACATACATGTACATATATATATACGTATACACATACATACACATACATATCTAATCACCCACACAAATACACACATCAAGAATCTTTGTGTCACAAGTGACACAAAGAGGTGTCACAAGTGACACTACAAGAGGCTCACAACAGTCACTATACAAGGCACTTTACATCTATAGTGAGTCACACAGTTACTAGTCTTGCTGCACACCCACCCAACTGGGCGGCAGCTTTACAGTCATGTGCATGCATTACCGACAGTAAGCAAATTTTGGATACTTCGCTAAATTTCGGGCAGCACATCATTGTGAATGAAGTACTTACACATTTCTTGGACACTATTGATGGTGTTATCTCTAAATTCCGCAATTTTTTCACATTCCATTATATAATGACGCAAAGTATGCGAATAGTTCTGCTGACAGAGTTTACATTTAGTCAAATCTACATCAGCAGATGTTACAAACTCCCAGAGGTACTTGTAGCCGAGCCTAAGCCTAGCAGTGGTAACATCTAGAAGTCTGCTAACATTATTGGATGACCCATAGACGTGCGGTTCTTCCTGCATAATAGAATGATGATAGATGGAGTAACTGGTGTGAATTTCACTTTGCCTCAAGCCTCCGAAATTTAGTTGATGTTCCTGGGATATTACTGCCCTCAGGCTGCTGAAAGGCAGTCCAAGTTGGTAATCAATTCCCTCTTTACGAGCAAAAGTCTTGGCTAGCTCATCAGTTCTATCATGCATTCGGAGACCAATATGGGAAGGAATCCACAGGAGACAAACTCTGACTCCATCATTGATTATTTCACTATATCTGTGTCTAGCTTCAGAGATAAGCACGTCACAGTTATGCCTTGGGGAGCTGAGGGCAGTCAAGGATGACAAGGAGTCACTTACAATTAGCGTGTCAACTTTGGATTCATATACGCGCTCTAGTGCAAGGATTATGGCAACCAATTCTGTTTGAAGAGTGGAGGCCCAGTTACTTAGTCTCGCTCCACACTCATGGGAGATGGTTCAGTTCCTGAACCGATTATGTGCCTCTGTAATCCTTTACACCACCGCCCACAGGATGCGTATGGGGTGCATAATAAAGAAAGAAATTGAAAGAAATTGAATTGGCACATTAGTCCTGTGCACATCTTATAATAGCATTTCTCTATATGTCACACATTTAATGGGTGATTTTAATTATTAGAATACATGTTTACATTAATTTTTAATACCTAACGAAAACAGACACCACAATTTTAATATTTTTGAAGATAAAAATCCTGCGAATTAAATCAATATTTAATTTAATATTTAATTAAACTCAATAGGAACATTACTTTATGTGGATGCTGATCGTTGTTCGTTGGCTTGCGTTCACTCTTGCTTGCCACCCTCATTGAACTGAATATTCCTATTCGTTATATGCAATGAATAGGTTGACGATATTAATAGCACACTTCCAACAGTATATAGGAAAACAAATATAAAACTAGTGCTAATCTCGTAAACTAGTTTAGGCTTTGTAATTGCTTCGTTCATTCATGGATATTAGAAAATATTCTCTAGTTTACCTACAGTTTACTAGTGACAGTCGTGTCATAGGCAGCGTAGGGGACGGACGTCTGAGGGTCCTCCCCCTGCGTTTGCACTCGTTATCCCTTCAACCACCATGTAGAGCAGTTGCCAAATGCTGCAATCAGTCCCACTCGCTGTTCAGAGCCATCTGGAGGTGATGTTCGCTCCAGCTGGCTGCCAAACTCACCACCTGATAATTATGAAGTGCACAAGGGGACCGGTGCCAGACCGAAGACTCCTGCCATCATCCCAGCTCCCCCACAAGAACCAGGTGCTGCATCTTCTGCCAGTTGTGGGCCTTCCCCTGATGTAGAGTGGCCACTTCCTGGTTCTGGGATAATGTCACCTACTGTGAGACCACCATCCACATCCACAGCTGGACCCCACAGTCAACTGGAAGTGGGGATAAGGAACTGGATCAAAATGAGACAGATCGCAACCTCAGCCTCCCTACCACCTCGCCCTTGGGTTGCTCCACTGTTCAAGCAGTGGTTGCCCTTCGTGACCGGTTGCAGGAACACCAGCAGCAGTCACAGCAGCAAACGGAGCGGTTGCAAGAGCAACTCCAACATGAGAAAAAATCCACCAGCGATATTTCGACGATGCTCACGTGTATGAGGGGACTTGTAAGCAATGACTGCCAAACTTCCCCTTCCACCCCTGAACCCTCCAAACATGTGTTCGCTTGCCCATCAGGGGAAACTTCTAGTGATCTTGAAACCTTGTTTCAAGGAGCCCTTCCACGCAGGTTAACTGCCAGCGTTGTGCTACAGTATGTTAAAAACGACTCAATAGCTGGAAATGACCGACAAATTGTACTAGACCATTGGATACAAATGTGTGACATTGGTAAAAAACTAAAAAATGTTCCTGGACTTATACCGTAGTGCAATAGATAATATGTATATAGATAACATATATTAAGTGAACTAATAATATCAATATATAATGCTGACTTTAAATGCACAATTAACTAAGTTATCCATCCTTAGCTGGAACATTGCATCCCTCAATAAAAGATTCTCAGATTTACATCACAAAGTAACAACTGAACACATCGATATGTATGTCTCCAGGAGTGCAGAGTTCCCGCAAGATCCTCACCCCCCGAAATTGCCCTCATTTGTTTCTTACAACCTCAGATCCAGCAACTCTTGCATTCTATACATCAAACAATCCCTACCCCATCAACTTCTGCCAGAAAAACAAACTGCCGGTCAACAGTATCATGGAGTGAGGATCTATGTGGGCAACTCTGTCCTCAATGTATTTAATCTATATGCTCCAGCAGGAAAGTTAAATTATATTGATCTTCCAGCCTGCGCTCAAGCAGAGCCAACCATCATTCTTGGCGACTACAATGCTAGACACAAGGACATTGGCGGCTCTCGCTTCAGTAACGGTAATGGGAATCAACTGCTGTCGCTACTAAATAGTCACCAAGATGTGCAGATTGTGGGTGACCTTGAACCCACGCATATTTGTGGAGGCATTCTAGACCTCTGTGTTGGTTTCAACGTCTCTCACGTCTGGTGCACATCAACTATTGTAACAGATTGTTGTCAGATCATCACCCTAGATTGACTACTCTATGTATAGGAGAATACCATCCTGCCCGGTGGAACTTTCAAACGCAAACGGCTCAGTGTTCCTCCTGCTCGACGTGAAGACTTTGTTGCTCATGTGTCAGAGTGGTACAGCACTTATGATCCCTCCACAGTCCAGACATTTAACGACGATCTAGTACAGAGCATTCAGATGTTTGCTGACCCTTTAGGTCGGCCCCCTGCACCATCCAATAGTCGGAACGACATGAAAGGTAATAAACGTCATGCCTATTACAATGACCCCAAATTGCGTACTTTGAAACGCACTGCCAGACGAGTTGGACTTGCATATAGGGAAACACGTACGCCAGCAATGCTCAAGCTCTTTCAGAAAGCCCTAGCCAAGGCGAGGGAGCGCATGACAGAGCTCAGGCAAGATAACTGGGAAACTTTTGTTAACAGTCTCAACTCTCACACCCCCCTCAGCCAGGCATGGAAGGATATTAAAAGAATTAAAGGCGATAAGATCGGCCAAGTAGCACACCACCCTCTACACAGAGCAAACGAGTTAGTCGATGCTTGGGCAACCACCTCTAGCTTCAATAATCTTCCCCCAGACATACAGTTCAGATTAAATGCTGGTTACGGAGATCGAGAAAGGCTCGTTGACTTCATGCTCCACAAGGAAGATGAATGCAACGTGCCATTCACTGAGTTTGAATTACTCGCGGCCCTAAACAAAGGCAAAGCCACATCCCCCGTGAAGATGGTATCACTTATGACATATTGCGTCTGCTCCCTTTAGTACCAGGGAATCCCCTGCTTGAGCTGTATAATATGAGCTATGTTACTGGGGAACTTCCTATCTCTTGGACCAACAGTATAATCATTCCAATTCCCAAGCCAAATCAAGAGAATGCTTTCCGCCCAATTTCCCTTACTAGCTGCATTTGCAAAACATTCGAGAGAATGGTCCTAAACCGTCTCCTCCATAGAATAAGAACCATGCTATCCCCCAGATATATGGCTTCATGCATGGAAGGAGTGTGCATCATTGCATCACCACCTTTCTTACCCTGCACACTGAAAAGTCATATACCACCTTCCTAGATCTTAAGTCTGCCTTTGATATTGCAAATAGACATGTTATCTTGAGTGAGCTTGCAAGAATGAATGTTGGTGGTCGGCTTCTTTGTTGGATCAGGGGTTACTTATCCAACAGGAAGTCATCTGTATTTTTCCAGGGGCATAGGAGTGTAACAAGAGACTTTGAACTAGGTACCCCGCAGGGTGGTGTCCTCAGTCCTACCTTATTTAATATCTTAATAAACACGCTGTTAAACTATACCGAGCAAACCAACGTCCACATCATTAGCTATGCTGATGATATAATGATACACACCACTGGGTATGCTAACACACAGAACACTCTTAACTCTGTATTAGATTCATGTCAGGACCTAGGTTTAATTATCTCAGCAGAGAAAACAAAGATACTAAATCGGCGCCCACCCAGGCAGGGAGGAGCTGTTCGCAAGATGCAACTATCTGATGGCTCCCAGCTTGACTATGTAAACAGATTCAAATACCTTGGCCTTGAGGTGCCACTGTATGGTCCTGTTGTATTCAGACTCTGTCGTCAGTATAAAGAGAGGCTCCGAGCTCTCAAGGCTGTTGCAGGTTATCACTCAGGCTATGGTGCCAATGTCAGAATTGTCAAAATGATGTACCTTGCATACATCAGATCTTTAGTGGATTATGCTGCACCTCTGCTTGTTTTGATGCCTGAAAGAAAGCTTGGAGGGCTTGAAAAATTGCAGAACGAAGCCTGAGGATAATCCTTGGGTGCCCTCGTACCACAAAGATACTTAATATGAGAAAGGAACTTAATATTCTGAGCGTTGTTGATCGTGTTACTGAAATTAACTGTCAAATTGGTAAAAATGCTTAGGCTAACTCATCCTAATCCTTGCACAGAAGCCCTCCAGACTTACTTTATTGAAGATCAGCATTGTTCCAAATGGATAACAAAAACTGGAACTCAACTCAGAATGTATGGGGTTCATGATTTGTACCAAGAGAAACAACAACGGCACTTTCCTGCACCGTGGGAGGTTACACCCTTTCCAGTTTTAATCCCTCCCTTTCCACCCAAGAAGCAAATTAGAGATAAGCCCAAGCTTCGTCTTGAGGCAAAGCTCAACGCCTTAAGCCATATTGATGCTCTGTCCACAGAGCATTCTCTCTCTCAAATCATATACACTGATGGTTCCCTACACCGCACCACGGGTGCAGCTGGAAGTGCAGTTGTTCTGACAATGGGCGATGGCTTGTACTTTGAGTGGGGAGTCCGTATAAACAATTGGGCCTCTACCCTTCAGACTGAACTATTTGCCTTGATCCTTGCACTGAAATGTGTACAAGTCTCCAAACTTGATACATTAATTGTAAGTGACTCCTTATCATCCTTAAATGCTCTCAACTCTTTAAGACATAACTGTAACATGCTCGTGTCCGAAGCTAGACACAAATACAACAAAATTATTAAGGATGGTAACAGAGTCCATTTCATGTGGTCTCCATCTCATGTTGGCCTCCGAATGCATGATAGAGCTGATAAGTTAGCCAAAGAATCTGCCTTTAAAGGAGCCGTTGAGTGTAACCTTGGATTGTCAATGAGCAATCTGAGAGCAGCAGTACACCGAGAACTTCAACAAGATCTTGTAGATCTGAGGCAAAGTGAAATTGACACCAGTAATTCCATCTATCATCATACTATCATGCAAGAGGAGCCACACATCTATGGATCATCCAATAAAATCAGCAGACTTCTAGATGTTACTGCTGCTCGGCTTAGACTCGGTTACAAGTATCTCTGGGAATTCTCATTATCTGCCGATGTAGACCTGACCAAATGTAAACTGTGTCAACAAAATTATTCGCACACCCTCCGTCACTATGTGATGGAGTGCGAAAAGATACGTGAATTTAGAGACAATTCTATAACCAATGTTCCAGCGATGTGTAAATATTTCATTCAAAATGATCTGCTACCAGAAATTTTAGCCAAATATCCCCAGTTTGCTAACTGTAGGTAGTAACTGAGTGATTGTAACCTATCCACCGCTGCCCACTGGATGGGGGCGGTGTGCAGGACAAACATATAAATTTGACACTAGCTCTCCACATATGTCAGTTGCTTAATTTAGAACCTGTTTGAGGTCGATCTCGAACCCATTGTTGATGTGACGATATATTGAATTTTGTAACTAGCTCATCAAGATTGTAACTTGCTTAGCTAAATGAATTGTGGGGTTCAGTCCCTGAGCCCATTATGTGCCTCTGTAACCCTTTCCACTACCGCCCACAAGATGGGTATGGGGTGCATAATAAATGAACTAAACTAAAACTAGTTNTTGCGTCGATGGATCCTCATGGGGGTGTTGGGTCTTGTTTGTTTTGTTTGGACACTTTGCGTGTGTCTTCAGTGACTTTTCTTTGTCCGTGTATCTTATTCTTCGTTGTCCTGTGCAGCAATGCCCCGCATTTCGGTGCCTTTTGTTTCGTTTTTCGGCACCTGGGTCATTTCCCTATGTGTGGACACTCCTTCATTCCCTCGGTCCTTGTTTGTGTCCTTCATTGCTTGGTCTCTGATCTCTGGACACTCATTCCTTGCCTATCTTTGGTGCCTGGCTGCACCCTGATATCCATGGTGTCCCTCGGTGTATGTGCGTCCCCCACTACACACTTGGTGGTGGGTCATGTACATTGTGTTGCCGGCTGCTACTTGGTCCGTATTCGGGGGTTTTCCGCCTCCTATGCTACACTTGACTGTGTATCTGGGTCGGTGCTTATTGGCTATACTGATGTTGGGTTCTCGGGTGGGCCTCTGTCCATGTTCAGTTCCCTGCTTTTGGACTACCCCGGTGTTCTGTTTTGGTACCGAGTTTCTTCACTTTTTCTTTGTATCTCACTGCAGGCTTCTGTGTTGCGCTGTCTGTGGGGGTTTTTGCTTTTCGGTCCACTGCTCCTGCCCTACTAGTTCCTTTTCTTGAGATGGTAGCTGGGATTCCTGTCCTGGCTCCGTTTTTTTTTTTCCTTTTCTGAGATGTGTGTTTTTGTTTTCCTGCGGTTCACGTCCTGCCCAGTTCTCCTCCTTGATACCTCGGGGGTTTGTGCATCATTCTTCTCTGCTGGAGCTGGTTTTACTGCTCCTTTGGGTTACGGGGTCGCTGTTTTTTGCTTCGCGTCTCGCGCTTTCGTTCGGGGTGCTCGTTTTTTCCTCGTTGGCCTCTGCCTGGGCCCTGGCTCCTTGGTGTTCAGCCTTGTTGGTCCTTCAAGGTCCTGGATGGGGTTCCTCCCGGACGGGGTGTTTTCTGCTCGCCCGGGTTGGTTCCTTTTCGGCTCGCTGGGATTGGGTTCCTTGTTTCTCTGGCAGCTGTTCCTTTTGGTTTTGCCTGCCTTGGTTCCTTGGACCTACTGCTTTACTTAGTTCCGGTCCTGTGGGTCTTACTGCGGCTCCGCCTCTTTTTGTGGATCGGTCCAGCTCTGTACAGGGCAGGTATGTTCTTCCCCTCGAGTTTTCATGTCTCGGGTTTTTGTCTCTAGTTTCTCGTCGCTTGTGTGGGCACTGGTGGCTTCGTTGTTGGTCTCCCACCTGCATGCTTCGTCTCGGGGGCAGTGTGCTTTTTTCTGGCGGTCCTTCCGGTTTTCCTATCACTGCAAAGGGTCCTTCGGTCTCTGATAGGGTTGACTTGTTTTCCCTTCGGGGTTTTTCTGTGTACTGTCGCCTTGTTGTTCCCTTCGGTGGTGCTGGCGGAGCCGCTCCAGCTTATGTTCAGTGTTGCTGTTCCTTCTGCTCCATTCCGCTTGCTGTCATGGGTGTTGTTTCGCCCATGACAGCAAGCGGAACTGTCCGCTTGCTGTTTCCGGCCTGCTCTTGTGTTTCTGGTGCCATCCTGGTCATTGGCCCAGGTGGTCTATTTTCTTTCTTCTAGTTTTGGTCCTTGAGTTGCTGCTTGGTTGGTCAGGCCGGGGGTGCTTCTTTTGTTGTTCGGTTGTGGTTTTTCATTGTTCTTTGCATATCTTGACCTCTGGGGTCGTGGACGCATTTTGGTTGACCACGTTCTCTTTCTTCCCTCATTCCTGTCTGTGGTTCGGGTCTTCTCGGTCTTTGTTTCGCCTGTGGTTTTTCAAGTTAGGGCGCGTGGTGTGCGCCTCCCGGATCCTTCCCTATTTTCCTTATCTGTGGTGAGGTAGCTCCGGGGAGCCGACGGGGCTCCCCCCCAAAAAAACCAGAGGCTAGGAGGCTCCCCGGCATCCCTCCCTCCCTTCCTCCAGTCGGCGGTGTTTTTCGCGTATTTTGACATCCAGCCTAAGAACTACCAGTTGGATCACCGGTGCGGATGGTCTGGGGTTCTCCCTTCCCCCTCCTGGGGAGGGGTGGTTGCGCAGACAGCGGCGCAGTGACGTGATGACGTCATGCTAGTTTGATAATTTTGTTTGGGGAGTTCTGTCCACTCGTTCGGTTTTCGGTAGCAATATTTTCACCAGAATAGGGGTTTGTTTTGGGGTGCCTACCTTTCTGGGTGCCTATCCCGGTCGATGGCAGACATAGAATGCTCCCAACCACAGGGGGGGTTTCTATAGGCCATTGCTCCTTGTGCCTCTCTGAGGGGGCCAGGTTCTGGCTCGTGGTCCCCAGTAGGCAAGAACTCCAAGCACTTTGACTAATGCCAGAAAGTTATACATACCCATTCAGCCTGGATAGCTCTGGGAAGCCTCCAGGACTTGCCCAGAAAATGGCGTTTCATTATATTCAATGCTGGTTTTTTGTACACAATGTATGAATATCAAATTATATATTAGTTCATAGAAAAAAAGTTGTGTGGCTGAAGCAAATAATCCGAGCCGCACACACACACACACACAAAATGAAATGAAAGTGACAATTTTTCAATCCCTTCTGGAGGCTTATCATCTCACAACTTGATAATACTGTAATTAATAATTCCAGGATGGGTCCAGGATGGACTAAAATATTGTCACTGTCATTTCATGTGTATGGGTTAGGGTTTTTTGGTATATATTGTATATTTTTTCCTTTAGACACAAATTAAAAACTAGTTTCTTTATCAATTTCTAACACTTTAGAATAAACAAATTTGAATTATAGACATGTACTGTACTAATCAATAAATAACTTTTTCTTTTTATAAAATAATGTCAATAAAAATTGCATATGGTAAATAAGGATATACTGTATGTATAGTATATATTGACTTTCATGTTTGTATATACTGACTTTTCATGTTTGTAATCATTGACTTTCATGTTTGCTCCATTTTAATATTACAGTACTGTATAAAGTTGCACTGAAGTTACATTACTAACATAAGGTTGACAAATAAATTAAAGAAATTAAGTAGATGGACAGACAGTATGCTTTATAACTTGTAAAGAAAAAATAATTTTACATGGTTCAGCTCCTGTAAAATAGTTCAAATTTTACCAGTAGTCTTCCAAATAAAATTGCAAACACGTTGCACTGCATGATGGTTTTGGATTTACCTTGAATTCTCTGAAGCTTTGCAACAACTAAGACTTGACATGGTCACAAATGAGCACTGAAACATTGTGAGTAATGAACTAGTTTGTTACCTATCTCCTTGTGGCTACAGTTTTTCCATTTTTTTCCAGTTTTTCTGATGACCTTCTAACTCTGTCTTTCAAGCTCATTAATATATTGATACAAGACACTTATAGGAACTTACTTATTTAAGTTGAGTTTGAAGATTTAGTAGGCACTGACAAAATTACAATTGACAGCTTTTGAAGCCAAAGCAGGGAGGTTTATAATAAATTTCTGTTTAATATCATGTATTGTACTCTGTATAGTACAGTATTTAATTTAGAACAGAATTAAATAGTTTCAAGCGAAAAGTTTCACTCGTAGTTTCAACTCTGTCCTGGATATACAATTCCGGATTTCTCTCACTCATGGGAACTATGGAATTTGTCCTTCACCCATGGGAAAATATAAGTTTGTAGCTGTAAATTATTAACCTTCCTGCTGGTGCTATAACTGCATGCTGACCTTGGAACCATGAGTTACGTGGTGTTTACAGGAGGGACTGGACTCACTAGATGCCCTGAGTGCCACCTTAGCCAGTCTGGGCTCCCCCACTCATCCCCCCACCTCTACTACCTCACCGCCCAACCCCATACGCAGCAGCACCACAACTACCACCACCACCACTGCTGTCACCACCTCTGCAGGGTCACAATCAATTCAGACGGCTCAAACATCCCAGGTTAGCTACCTCTTGGTAGTTATCCTTGATGGAGTACAAGTTAGACAAGCTGAAACTGTTCATGTACATTCCTCATCATAAGCATTCCTTACCCACTGGGCAAATTTGGGCCACCAGCATTGATGTAACATTGAATCAACATTTTTAATAATAATTCTATATTGATTTAATGTAACTCGTGCATATTTTACCTGCTGGGTTTGGTTTATTATATTTGGAGTAGAATAATAACTGCAAGTCAAGCATGTTTAGTCATATAATTATGTACAGTATTTTTACTTGAAGTCTCCCTTATAGTGCATTTTCTTCCCAATTAAACAGTAACACAAAGTTTTACTGAGAAAGTTGTTCCTTTTCCCAAATCTGATATCAGATTGTCACTTAGTAAAGATATTACTACAGTTATGAATTTAAACATAAAATGTACCATTAAGACTTTACATCTAAACAGCTGGATTTTTCCCTGTTACAATCACAAATAATTAGCTAACTTGTCAACATTTAATGAATATTGATTTTTATAATTGAGCATTTGTAAAGAACAAAAATGTTCAAGACTGAATTCAGACAAATATTAGGTGATGTGTTTTAAACTGTTTGGAGACGTAAGAGCATGGTTTTCTATTATTTAGTTTCAATCTTACAGTAATCATGTTATTTATTATGTAAATAATATTTAATTTTATAAACAAAATAATAATGGTGATGTACTGCAGTAGGTCTAGTTAATAACTGTGGTGCCATTATGCTAAATCATTCGTTGTTCAACTAAACCATAACATTTTAGCGTTAAAATAATAATAATAATAATAATGTTTTCTTACTAGAGCCGAGAAGACAGTGCTTGGCAGAGTGACACCGAGAGTAGCTTTGGTGGCATCCGACCAATCACTCCTGGTTTCCCTCCAGCAACGCCTACAACCCCTTACCTGAACCAGGGACTTCCACCGAAGAGTCCGACCATGCAACGGTAAATGAGTATTCTGTGCGTTTGCATTTTAAAGATCTTCACTAATTTCCCAGCCAAGTGCATGCTTCTGCAAGAATTTGCATTATTGTTCATAACTTTAATAATCTTGAATTTCAAATTCTTTTGATCTAAAATAGTAAAACAATTTGCTTGATTTTACCTTTTTTTTTTTTGCTAGCATTTCAACACTCACTCTTTGTATGGATTAGCCAGTGTTTCAAATCTATATTTAAAGTACTCTAAACTACTCTTTAAGTTATTATTCTATACTCCAATAAAGTATTCAAGTAATACAGTAATGTTGTAAGCATAATAAGCTCGGAAAGAAAGTTGACTTATGTGTTGCTGATGGGCTGCATGCGCAGTGGTCACTTGTGTTCACCATCACACGGCTCAGTTTTCCTCTTAACTTCCCATTTATTGCTCCAGTGAGGAAAAGCCTTGGCTTGTGTTGGTGTTTGTGTTATTATAGTGTCGATGTGAAAAGATTGTTTGGGACTTGATACATTTTACATTTTGTCTGAGAAGCTCAATTTAAAAGTTTGACTTATTTCAACCTTAAGAGTTTGTTTGTGATCTCTTCACATTGAAGTATTGCACTTGCATATGGTAGTAAAATTAGATTGAATTATTTTGATTTTCTCTGTATATTGACTTAAAAGAATAAACTCTAATCCTCATTATATTTCCCCCCCTCCCCATCCCCCACCCCTCTCTTTCACTCCCTCTCACTCCTGGTTCTGCTAACCAACTTGACGTCCTCACTGGTACCACTGGCAATCTGTGCTGCTGCTAACAAATGGGGAACCAAATCTGCATGCTGTGCCTATTCTGCAATACTACAATGACATTGCACACACCTAATCTGTAATATTTGAATCAATATCCTATGACTAACCCTTTCAATACACTGAAAATGTTGTCCCCTAATATCCACTCTGACTGTGATCCATCGGGGGGTAACCCTTGTGTTGATTATCTTTGTGAAAAAATTACTATTGGAAATGTGGATGGTGACCTGAACATTCTTTGTCTGTTAATTAATGTTGGTGGTAAATGTGCATAAATGTTGACTGGATGCCAAGCAGAAGAGCTCACCTTGGCCTGTCTTCTCTCTCGTCTCGACCTACCGTCAAAAAGTCTGCGTCACTTCCCAGGTTAGATTTCAGAACCATAGATTATATCTTCACATTTTTAATTAGTAATGAAGTACATACCTCATTCAGAAGCATTTTTGCACTGTAGGAAATATAATAGTCCTAAATTTAAAAAAAATATATTTATACTATAATATTATTTATATGTAATGTACAGTTCTTATTAGTTTGGGATATAATGTCCTCAGTTTAAACTAATAATGAATAAGTGTTGTATAAAATTCAACCAGCTTAAAATAGTGGTACATTACCATGTTACAGTAAATGGTTACATATTGAAGCTAACTGTTTGTATTTAAACTTCTTGAGCAATTAGATATTTTAAACAAAAGGTGAGCCAGTTTTGAGTATTAAGCAGTAGTTTATTAAAATTTGAATAAATATTTGCTATTGAATCTATTTACTATTTACAGTGACCATTGTAGCTATGTAAATGCCATAATTTCAAAGAGCAAAGACACATGTAAAGAATTATTCTATGCAGTGAATTTCTCCAAAAACGACTTGCTTTGACAAATTGCCTGTGAGTTTGAGAGACTGGCTTATACATTGACGATTCATAAGAACATAAGAATAAAGGTAACTGCAGAAGGCTTATTGGCCCATACAAGGCAGCTCCGGATTCCATGAAAGGCAAACTGTTTGCTTTACAGTACTTAAGTTTGTTAGTTCATTCATAACGAAGCATCAAACGTATGGGTTGTGAGAGTTTTATATCAAACTGTAAGGTTAAAAGGCATGAGAAATATTGAGTTCTGCAGCAATATACACAGCTACTTATTAGCATCATATACTGAAGACTGCTCATACAGCACCCAGTATTGCTTATTTAGCTTTTTCTCTCCTGAAACAAATCTCATAACTTCAGATTAGCCCAACCAACCCACATGAAATGAAATACCAGTGACAATATCTTGGTCTGTTCTGGGCTATTTCAAGTCGTGATAAAGGTCCAGGACGGACCTAAACATTGTCACTTTAATTTTATATGTGTGGTTTAGTTATTTGTTTCAGCCCATGTTATTGACATTCTCTGCATACCTTCAGATTGCATAAGTGTATGTTATTTGGTACCATTTGGCTAAATGAGTATTATTGAAGTGCATGGGTATATGAAGTTAATTATTTGTCATTTTTCTATTAAATGAAATGCTGTTATTGCACTTGCAGCATTGGATGCTGCTGTTGAATATTTCTAATTATTACTCATAAAATTCTCAGATTTCACATATCTATTTCAATAAGAACTCGGTGAACTTCATGTCTCCAAAATATATTTGTGTAAATCAAGATTAAGACAGCTGTGACCAGTGTGTGTTTAAACTCGCTTCTAAACATGGTAAAATTGGGAACGTAAAGTAATAATTTATATATATTATTATAGTATATATCTATATTATATATAATATCTATATATATATATATATATATATACTATATATCATATATATATACATATATATATATATATACTATATATATATATTATATATATATACTATATTATTATATATAATATCTATATAATATATATGCGAACAAGCCTGAATTGGTCCCCAGGGACTATATGCGACGAATGAAAACTCACACCCAGAAGTGACTCGACCACATACCCCAGGAAGAAAACGCAACTGGTATGTGACACGCCCTTAAACACACTTGACCATCACGATTCATTTTTCCGGACACAAATGAAGGTGATAGCCGAGAGCTATTTGGACCACCTCTTACCGCCGGCACTCTGGAATTTGGTTATCGGGCCTAGCATTTTCACCAACACACCTCATTCTTGTGGGACACGTGAGGAACCAAATGCGAACACACGCCACTGATGGTCCCCTAGGATCCATATGCAATGACAATTCACCACACCAGAAGCTGACTCGAACCCATACTCCCAGGAGCAACGCAACTGGTATGTACAAGACGCCTTAACACCCTCTGACCATCACGACCCGGATCCAAAATGTGGTGATAGACCGAATGCTATTTGAACCACCATCCACCGCAGGCACTCGGATGGTTATCTTGGGCATAGCATTTTACCAAATACCCATTCTTGTGGGCACACGTGAGGAACACCAAATGCGAACAAGCCTGAATTGGTCCCAGGACTATAGTGCGAACTGAACTACCACTCATATCACCCCAGAATGACTCGAAACCCATATCCCAGGAGCAAAGCGCACTGGTATGTACAA
>WNGS01166226.1:11147225-11170514 GCA_020271785.1 Procambarus virginalis | reverse complement strand
GCATTTCAGATATCAAAAGTTAAGGAATTTCATAGAGCAAAATTTGTAAGAGTATTAAAACAGTAAACCCACACTTCTGAAAAGTAAGGAAGTAATCAAGTTTCAGTCCGTCCTGCACAGTTATCAAGTCGGTATGCAGGCGAGGAGTCACAATAATGTGGCTGAAATACGTTGACCAAACCACACACTAGAAAGTGAAGAGATGACGATGTTTCGGTTCGTCCTGGACCATTTTCAAGTCGATTGTGTGATTCGACCGAGAATGGTCCAGGACGGACCGAAACGTTGTCGTTCCTTCCCTTTCTAGTGTATGGTTTGGTCAACTTATCAAGTCGGTTCCGGCTAGTCCAACATAGACTAAAAGGAAGGGTAAAAGTGACTACATAAGTTGTCACTTTTCCTCTTAGATGTATATGTCGGGCATTTGAATTTTCATCCACATTTTTATTATGACACCCACTGTAGTAGTTGTTACTTCATTATACAGTGCTGTACTTCATTATATATCTGTATTGTATTGTACAGTATAGCCAAATATTGTATTGTACAGTATAGCCAAATATTGTATTGTACAGTATAGCCAAATATTGTATTGTACAGTACGTATAGCCAAATATTGTATTGGCAACATTGCTGTACAATGTACAAAACAGCATTGTCTCTCTCTCCCAAACTAAGTTAATAGAAATTATCATTCATTTAAGGTACATGTTCTGTACCACATGAGGTGTCCTGATTGCCTTTGATTGGTATTATTCCCAATAAAATAGAATGATTTACAGTTAAATAAAAAACCAGCGTTGAATGTAATGAAACGCCATTTACTGGGTGAGTCCCGGAGGCTCCTCGGAGCTATCCCAGGCTGATATGCTAATGTCAGACTTTGGCATCAGTCATGTGTATGGAGTTCTTAGGCCTACCTAGGACTACGGCCAGAACCGGGCCCCCCTCAGAGAGGCAAGGGAAGCAATGGCCTATAGAAACCTCCATGTGGTTGGAAGCATTCAATGTCTGCCATCGACCGGATCAGGCACCCAGAAAGGTAAGCGTTTCAAAACAAACCCCTATTCTGGTTAAAATTGCTACCAAAAGCTGAACTAGTGGATAGAACTCCCCAACAGAAAAACAAGCAAACTAGTGTGATGTCATACGTCGCCGCGCCACTGTCTGCGCAGCTCTCTCCTCTTCGGGAGGAGGAAGGGGGAGCCCCAGACCCTACACGCCAGCTACCCACACCTCAGTTCTGAGGCTGGATGTCAAAAACACGAAAAAAAACACCGACTGGAGGGAGGGAGGGATGCCGGGGAACCCCCGGGACTTACCCAGAAAATGGCGTTTCATTACATTCAACGGTGGTTTTCTGGGGGAGCCCCGTCAGCTCCCGGAACTAACTACCCACAGACAGAAAAATAAAGGGACTTATCCGGGAGGCGGGCGTCGCTCACTCAGCAACTCGAAGTCGAGACAACTGGCTGCAGCCGCTGACCCAAAGCAACACAGGCTGACGGGGCCCAGGGACATTCACGAGGTAACGAGCAGCCAGGACCCTGTTCGACCGCCAAAAAACCCCGCGCCCGAATATCAGACAAAGACATATTTCCAAAAATGGCAGCAAGAGCCGCGAACTTACAGACGTCATGGGCACGGGGATAGACCGCAGGCTGGCTGGATTTGATAACCGTTGAGGACGACCTGGGAGACCTGAACCCGCGAACAGGGAAGAAGGGAAACTGGATCAACCCAAAGCGCGTCCCCAGATACAGGAGCCGTGGCGCGCAAATAACGGCAAAGCACCGCAACCGGACACAAAGCATGATGCATCCCCGGCCGTACCAACCAAGCATCAACCACCCACGGACCCCTCCGGAATGCAGCAGTCTCATTCTTCGCCAGAAAAGGAGATGGCTGCAAGCGAACAAAACAATCCCCACAACCAAAAGAGCAGAAACCCCTGCGCCGGAGGAGAGCATGAAGCTACCCGACCTGACCCCCAGAGGGTAATGCCAACAAGAAAAGAGCCTTGGAGAAACAATCCCGGACTGAAGGGGCCACAACGAAATGAAGAGACGAAAGGTAAGCGAGCACTGTGTTCAAAGACCAGGACGGCTCAGGCGGCACATGAGCAGGCCGGAGGTGAAACAAAGCACGAGACAGCTTGCGAAACGGCGCAGATGTAACATGGATACCGAAGGCAAGCTGAAGCGGCTCCACCAGCACTGCACGATACGAGGTCCTGAAACAACCAAGAGAGAAAGGACAAGACCACCCTAACAGACAACGAACTAACACGATGAAGATGCAAAAAGAAACAGAAGGACCACCAGGAAATTTCATACTACCGCTGAGAAGAAGCCCTCAGGTGGGACACCAACAAGGAGGCCACCTGATCACCATAGAAATGATGATAGACTCAAGTAAATAAAAGCCATACGCGAAGACTCGAGAAGATCAAACCCACCGGCACGTGATGTACCGACCCGATCTGCTGAAAGAGGCGGAGCCGCGGGAAAACCCTCGGGTTCGGACACCGAATAAACAGTGCCTGAAAGCAAGGCTGGGCTGGCCACTAAGGGGCCAGAAGGACAGATCTTCCCTGGAAAGTCTCCAAGCGAGTCAGGACCTGGAACAACAGCCGAACAGGGGAAAGAAGTACAGGAACCCCCACCTCGACCAGTCCAGCCGAAAGGCATCGACCCCGACGGCCTCGTGATCGGGGAAGGGCGCAGCATACACGGGAAGGCACCTCGACCACACCGACACGAAGAGGTCCACCTCGGGGCACCCGCCTTGGGGAGGAAGCGTCGTCGACCGTCCACTCCGTGGAGAGGGGAACGAAGCGAGACAGGCCGTCGGCCAAGACGTTCGACACTCCCTGCACATGGACCGCCAGGAGAGCCAAACCCCGAGAACTTGGCAGACGAGTCACCCGAAGTGAGCAACCCCAAAGAGAGAAGGACCGCATCGAACCCCCGCGGTTCAGGCAATGAACCACCGGAGAGCAGTTCGAATGGAGTCAAATCGTCGCTCCGTGGGTGACCTGAATCCTCCGAAGAGCAAACCACACCGCTGCGAACTCCCGCACCGTGCTGTGAGCTTGACAGAAGGACGGACCCCAATGCCCCTGGCCGGCCTGGTGAGCACTGGTCACAAAGCCCCAGCCGAGAGACGACACATCCATATACACATCGAGCGAGGGCTTGGGTAGGCGCCAAGGCACTAAACCCCGAAAAACCCGAAGAGGAAGCCAGCGTCGCAGCAGCCGACGCAAGGCCCCCGGTGGGTCGAACCCAGCGATCGCGAGAGAGGCGGAAAGGGCGACCCCGAAGGAACCAGAACAGCCAACGAAGGCAAACCTAACCCGGCGGGTAGACTACCACCGCGAAGTTGAGGCTCCCATCTGGTCCCCTGAGAGGGGACCAGATGGGACTTCCTCCAGTTCACCAAGAACCCGAACCCGGCGAGCTGGGAAAGAACCAAATCCCTGGCTAGCAAGCAAGCCGACCGGCTGGGAGCCCAAACCAGCCAGTCGTCGAGGTAGGCCAACACCCGAACACCTAAGAGATGCAAACAGGCCACCACGACCCGCGTAAGGCGCATGAACACGCGAGGTGCCAGGTTCAATCCGAAGGGGAGACAACAAAAGCGGTAACTTAGATGCCCCACAACAAAACCGAGCCAGTCTCGGAACCTCGGATGAATCGGGACTAGCCAATAAGTGTCCTGGAGGTCCAGGGACACCATCCAAGCGCCCAACTCCAAGAGGGGCCGAACCTGAGACAGCATAGTCATCCGAAAGGAGGGGCAATGAACCCAGGGGTTCAGACGGGACAAGTCCAGAATGAACCGCAGGTCCGCGCAGTCCCGTTTCGGGACTGGAAACAGATGGGAAACCCATCTGAGGGACAACGTCGTTTCGATGATGCCCAAGCGAACCCATTCCAAGATGACCTGACAGAGCGGAGGGGAAGAAGCCTGCCCTGCCAGCCCCGACCCCCCCCCAAAGAGGGGGGTCACCCAACGCCACCGCAGGCTGAGAGACACGACCCGAAACGCCCACAAATCGTGGGACCAGGTGTGGGCAAACAGCGCAAGCCTCATCCCCATCGCCCCGTCAATGGGGCAAACCACGAAAGGGCCGGCGCCCCTTAAGAAACCTAGAACCCCGTACAGAGTAAAAACACCGCGCCGACCAGACGGGGGCGGGTCCGAATCGGGAGCCGAACCCGAACCTGACACCAGTTGCCTACCACGACAAGAGGAACCCCGAGCCCTGGCATGACCCTTCCGGGAAGACCCACCCCGGGACCCCCGGGGTGGTAGAACGGTAGAACGGATCTGCAGAGGCAGATCCTGAGGAGCCTGTGGAAGGTGGCCCCAAGCCCCAAGGGCAGTACTTACAGGGCACCTAGGAAAGGCAGCCCTAGGCGCATGCAGCCCGAGTACTGAAGATAACTCTGGCTCTCACACCCACAGAAAACAAACACCACACACGAAGCACAGTCGTGTAGCGATACCGGAGCCAGAGCACATGACCTTTGCCTATAGTATCAGCCTCAAGAACTGAGGTGTGGGTAGCCGGCGTGAAGGGTCTGGAGCTCCCCCTTCCCCCTCCCGGGGAGGGGGGAGCTGTGCAGACAGTGGCGCAGCAACGTGTGACGTCACATTAGTTTGCTTGTTTTTCTGTTGGGGAGTTCTATCTACTAGTTCGGCTTTTGGTAGCAATTTTAACCAGAATAAAGGTTTGTTTTGAGGCGCTTACCTTTCTGGGTGCCTGATCCGGTCGATGGCAGACATAGAAGGCCACACAGAGGTTCTATAGGCCATTGCTCCCCTTGCCATTCTGAGGGGGCCCGGTTCTGGCCGTGGTCCCCAGTAGGCCTAAGAACTCCATACACATGACTGATGCCAAAGTCTGACATTAGCATATCAGCCTGGGATAGCTCCGGAGAGCCGACGGGGCTACCCCAGAAAATACTATTAATCATAGCTTAAAAAGTCCAGTTTTGGGAGTTTACTGTTAGATACAGATTAATAATGAAATTCTTTAATGTATATGGCTTACTGTTGCATACTTGCTTACTGCTTGTGTAATTAATACATTCATTTTGCTTTTGTATTAAATTGTTTATAAATATGAGTAAGCTACTTTTATGGAGACATTTACTGTTACGGAAATATATCTGTGCTTTAATTAAGATATGGCTTCATTGTGAATAAATTAGCTGCAATTGTTGCAACATATTGCCCAAGTAATTGCTGTAAATCTGTAATAACTAAAGTTTTGTTGGTTTGCCATAACAGCAAAGAAATGGGAATAAGAAGCACATCTCCCGCCACATCCCAAACATTGCGGCAAGAAGTTAATGGACACTCCAGCCCCGCTCCTTCTCTTTATCACAGCCAGTCGCGCCGTTCTTCACTCACGTCTCTCAATGAGTCAACTGAGGTTATCTCTTCACACCCCAAGTTTGTTAAAGACATCTCAAAGTTCTGGTATAAACCAACTATAACGAGAGATGAAGGTAAGAGTTTATTCAAAGATTTTGTTGTGCTATCAATATAGAATGATAAAAATACAGTACTATATGCTAATGGAATTTCTTATTAACCTTAGAATTAAACATTATCAAATGTCATAATAAATTGTGTTCTAAAAATGCACTGCTAAAATCTGTAATGTAATCATTTTATATCTATCTTTCAGCTTTTTTTATAATTAAAATGAATAAAACTGTAGATCTTGTATACCTACCTTGTGGTTCTGAGAGTCAGTGCTTCTGTTGCCCAGTGTCTGACCCAGACCTATGACAGGTGGTCTTAGCAGGTGTGACTGTTGTTACCTGCAGTTCAATATAGGCACACAGTCTGGAAGATCAGAAACCATTTGGAATTGTTATCCAGCATGTTTTACATTTTGACAAATGTCAAATTTGAAGTGGCTTTTCCTAACAACAGTTCGAACTTAAGCCTCCCACCTAACCTCTCGAGGTTGTTGCTAATTAGTCTGAAGTAGCATCAATATTGGCATTTTAATTTAATCAAAGCACTGGAATTTTAATGCTGTAGTTGATAACTTTAACAAATTTGTGAGCATTAAATGTGAAGACAGCATGGTTTCTAGTTTCCTCTTTAGCATAATTAAAGGCCTATTGGATCTTTGATCTGCAAATATCTCTTTTCCTTGTAGAAAGAGAGTTAGAGTCTGGTCCTGGGGCCAGATTCACGAAGCAGGAACGCAAGCACTTACGAACCTGTCCATCTTTTCTCAACCTTCGGCGACTTTGTTTACAATTATTAAACAGTTAATGAGCCCCGAAGCACCAGGAGGCTGGTTATAACAATAACAACTGTTGATTGGGAAATTTTCATGTTTGTAAACTGTTTAATAAATGTAACCAAAGCTGTCAAAGATTGAGGAAAGATGTTCACACTCGAAACTACTTGTGTAACTGCTTTATGAATCTGGCCTCTGGGCTCTAGTAGGCAAGGCTTTGGTTTCAGAGGCCTGGTGCAGTTACTTATGGTATGACAGAACCAGTAATTAGCTTATAAAATTATAAAAAATAATTATAAAGTAATTACTCATAGCCCAGTCGATAGAGGTTCTGCCTGACAAGCTTGGGGTCCACGGTTCAAGACCCATACAGACCAGGTGAATGGACCAGTAATTAGCTTGTTCACCTTTAGATGGCTGCAACAGACAGGGGGATGTTTCATCAGCAGAACTGTTAAATATTTACTCACTACAGTGCTCTATTACCCCAATTTAACTAATTTCAGTGTATTTGAATATATTTGTTACACTCTATACACACACATCTCGACAATTTCTGGTTCGCTAATGTACTCACTCGAGCAGCTAAATATTTTACAAGAATAACTTGTGTAACCAAGACTAACCAGCTACTTCACATGGGCAGTTAAAGCATTGCATATAATCGTGTTCTGTTCAAGCATTGTTTTTATTTCTGAAAATCATACTAACGATAGAAAGTGTGTGTTCTGAGAGTGAAATCAATATTTATGTGTAAATTCAAGGTAAATAATTTAATAATCATTCATTTTAATTATAATATTACATTACTTTAATTAAAATGAACGATCATTAAATTATTTACCTTGAATTTACACACACACATTGAAATCACGTTCAGAACACATTAACCCTTAAACTGCGCATGGCGTATATATACGCCCTGAGTAACATGTCCCACGGTGCGCATAGCGTATATGTACGCCATAGGGTGCCACGCCCGATTCAAATGGCCTGCGGCTACACGGGGTTCACATTAGCTTCCTCAGGGCTCTTGTAAACAGACGCAATTTAAAAAAAAATCGTGGGCAATATTCTCAGGTGTGAGAGGCACATTACTGTTGGAGCAACCAAGGCTGGCGCACGCAGCATGAGCGAGCAGCATTGCTGTTCAGCTTGTGACCACAGCATCGCCGAAAAATGTCAAAATAAATATATAATTGTTATTATTTAGTGATGACAATATTACAGATGACCCCTGACTGTGATATAAATAACCAGGGTTGTGATAATAGCAAGATTGTTGTAATAATTAGCGCTGTAGGAGTGATGCTGAGAGACGGAGGGAGACAGCATCGTTTACTGACTGTGTGGCCACCTGTTATTGTTTACATTCACCATACCAGCTAAGTGGTTCTCTATGGTGAACACAAATGTAGATACTTATATATAATGTGTGTATTAGTGTAATAACAGCAAAAGGGTTATGCTGGGAGGAGCCATCTGGGTGACGGAGGTGACGTCGTCTGCACGATTTGTCTAGCTGTTTAGAGAGTGGCCACTATGCTCTTTGGGCGCACTACAAGCTTAGGTGTACAGTTACAGTGCATAAAACATGTAGATACTTATATATAATATGTGTATATAGGGTAATAACACTGCAAACAGTATTGTTGGGGGAGAAAGTTTAGTGTGTGTGTGACCTTGAATGAGTGAGGGAGCCGCCAGCCGCCAGCTGTGTATACCGACGACTCTTAGTGCCTGAACTAACTATATCAGCTTAGCTGTACAGTTGTGGTGAACAAAATATATACATACTTATATATAACGTCTGTATATAGTGTAATAACACCACAAATGGTATTGTTGGGGGAGAAAGTTTAGTGCGTGTGTTGAGGGAGTGGCAGCGAGTGGCTGGCTGGTGTGTGGCGGTAACTCTTCGTTGCTTTTCGACTCTCAATACCAACTTAGTGGTTCGTTATGGTGACCAAAATATGCAGATACTTATATATAACCTGTGTATAGAGTGTAATAGCAGCAAAACTATTTGTTTATTGTTTTATGAACATAATAATTGAATTACTAATATGCACACCATACGTTTGAGTATAGCGATTATTCACCACTATTATATTAAATATATTACAATACACACTATTGAATAATATTACTGCAAAAAAATAAGAAAAAATCAATCGGAGACATTGAAACAATTAGGTAATAATATCTTTGTGGCAACTCCCATCTGTCAGCGCGGGTGACGCTGACCGGCCCTGACGACCGCTCTGTCAACGCCCACTTTTGCCAGACTTCTTCGGTCAATTGCGCCCAAAATATGTCACCTACGATTTTTTTGCTATTTTTCCCGTGCTCAGGGGACACAAATTAACATGTTTAGAAGACGAAAAAAAATTTTTGAATTTTTTTTTTCTTGCGCACAGGGGTGTAAATGTCCCCAGGACCCCTGAGCAGTGTAAGGGTTAAAGCCTACTACTACTACTACCTTCCTTTCACTTCAAATTTTTTATAATCAGCAGATAATATTATAATGTGATCCAATTTTATAATGTGATCCCTCTCTCTTTCTTCAGCTATTACAATGCTCAAGGACAAGGCACCAGGCACGTTTGTTGTGCGAGATTCCAACTCATTCCCTGGAGCTTTTGGCCTTGCCTTGAAAGTGTCTACACCACCCCCAAATGTGTCAGCCAAATCAAGTGATCCAGCTAGTGAACTGGTGCGGCACTTCCTTATTGAACCCACCTCGAGAGGTGTCAGACTCAAAGGATGTGCAAATGAGCCTGTATTTGGTAAGTGAAGCCCGTCATGGTGTAGTTGGTAGTGCATGTGTCTGAGGAGTTCAAGGATGTAGATTGAACTTGTCATATGGCTTTTCAATTTTTTCGTTTCAATATCTGTTTTTGTTGCTACTTTAAGACTTGCATTCCATTGGTGAGGGCTCCATTGTCTGGTCCAAAGTGAATGAATCACACATAATATTTACTCAGTGAGATGTAAAATGTTTATAAAAATTTTCTACTTGCTAACCTATTTATAAGTTTAAAACAATGATTTTGATGTCAAAGTATTTTTGAGTACATAGCAGCATATTAAATCATATAAACATTGTTGAGTTAGTTATGGGCCATCGAGTCAAATCAATATACAGTGCATATCAAACGTTGGTGTGCAAAGCACTGCAGAGTTTACAAATGTATAGATATATTTCTACGCTAGCAGTACCCGGCCACATGTTGTTGTGGCTCAGCAATGCATGTGCGTTGCTGAGCCACAGCAATCTTCCCTGTCCCCCAGTCCTCCCCACCATTCCCCCCTCACCCATCTCCTCGGCCTCCCAACCATCCCTACTCTCCTGTCCCTTTGTCCTCCCCTCCATTCTCCATCCCCCAATCCCCTCGTCCCACCATTCCAAATTCTTCTGTCCCCTCGTCCTTCCCACCATTACCCCTCCCTTGTCCCCTCGTCTTCCCCACCATCTCTCACTTCCGTCCCCTCGTCATCCCCACCATCCCCACTCCCTTGTCCGATGCCTTCCCAAATGGTCTGATGTTCGTATCAGAAAATTGAGAACATCAAGTGATCTGATGTTCCCATCACTGAAATATAAGAAAAGCAGTTAAAAATGAAATGAAATATGAAAAAATAAAAAATAAACTAGACTCACAAAATGAACGGTATGGTAAACAACACAGCTCAATTCCAACGCAATTCGCACAAAATAATTAATCAAAATCTATGAAAATTCAATTTATCAATGCAATCAGAAGTATTGAAATAGAATTGTAACATATTTAGTATAGCATGTGTGTTGCTTTACATGCAACAGATGGCACTGTTTTTCAAGAAAAACATAGTTTTACCTGTCACAGATGTGGCATCTATACCTATACTTACGAAATGAACGGTATGGTAAACAACACAGCTCAGTTCCAACACAGTCACACAAAATAATTCAATAAAAAATAAAGTAAATCGAAATCTATGAAAATAAATTTATCAATGCAATCGGAAACATTGAAAGGGAATTTGTGACATACAGTATTTAGTATAGTGAGCATGTTGCTATTATGTGCAACAGATGGCGCTGTTTTTAAAAAACGCATGTGTTTACCTGTCACAGGGGTAGCATCTATGTAGTAGGTATATAAAAAGACGCGCCTATTCGAATGCGACGTAAAAATTCAAAGCAATCGGTGAAAAATTCGGAGATTACAGAGTGTGTTGCTCTTACGTTCAACAGATGGCGCTGTTTTTCAAAACAAACATGTTTTTTCCTATCACAGGTGAGCATGTATATAGTAGATATATAAAATACGCACTATTCGAATGCAACGTTGTGTCAAAATTTCAAAGCAATCGGTAAAGAGTTTTCGAAGATTTCCTTCACATGAAAAACATATGAAAGACAATTTTTCAGAAAAAGCATGTTTTTTTTACCGTCACAGACATGACATCTATATAGTATGTATATAAAAACCTGGCCGGATGCGAATGGAACGTTGTGTAAAAATTTTAAAGCAATCGGTGAAGAACTTTCGGAGATTAGCGATTATGCACAAACGAACATTTCCATTTTTATTTATATAGATTGTGCAGCTATTTATGGCATAAATATTTTTTATATAAAAATGATTGATCAACATCATTATAAAAAGAATTGACTTAAAACATTGAGTATGTTCACAATGAGTCACAATGACGTGGCTGAAGATAATACTGTATGTGCAAACCACACATCAGAAAATAAAACAGTGACATTTCAGTCCATCTTCGACTACTGTATTATCAAGTCCAGAACGGACCAAAACATCGTCGTTTCTTAACTCTTTGATACATGGTTTGGATATCATTGATTTTGTTATCAAAATGTTTGGAAATTAATGGCCTTGAGTACAAGAAAAATCTAAAACAAAATAGATGGTTAGTGAAATGGTTTGAGGATTGATATCGAGGCATTGATAAAAATAGCTGGTCTGCAGAGCATTAACTTAAAATCGTGATCCAGCTTTGTGTCTGCCTTGCTGACTCTGTATCAGCAGGGCAGACACTCTGTTTCCCACATATACACAACATGTTAAATAGTCTCAAGTTCTAGTTATTTTTATTAGTTTTATTCTGGAAATATAATTTAGATCATTTAGATCAGGGAGCCGGTGGCTGAGCGGACAGAACACTGGACGCGTGATCCTGTGGTCCCAGGTTCGATCCCAGATGCCGGCGAGAAAACAATGGGCAGCGTTTCTTTCACCCTGATGCTCCTGTTACCTAGCAGTAAATAGGTACCTGGGAGTTAGTCAGCTGCCACGGGCTGCTTCCTGGGGGTGGAGGCCTGGTCGATGACCGGGCCGCGGGGACACTAAGCCCCGAAATCATCTCAAGAATAACCTCAAGATAGCTTTTAAAAATATACAGTGTAGAAGGATGGAAAATGGAAATTTAATAAGATTAGAATATTTTGAGGAAATTATTCACACATAACATTTATATATTGATGTAATTTGAATGAGAATTGGACTAGTGTTCATTACCTTCTATTTGTGTATTGTGAAAGTATAGCAGTACAGTATAACATATCATATACAGTATATCTGTGCCACATAACATGGAAGGTAACGGCATTAGAATTTCATGACGTCGAGTTGAACTAAAAGTTTCATGATGAAATAATGAACCTATTAACTTGTAATTTTTAATGGATTTAATGCTTATTTTTGCAGGTTCCTTGTCTGCATTAGTATACCAGCACTCCATAACAGCTTTGGCTCTTCCATGTCGTTTGATGCTTCCCGAGAAGGATCCAGCGGGTGCTGCAGACACTGTAGACAGTGGTGCTAGCACAAGTACTGGAAGCAGTTCCACTACACAACTTCTGCAGCAGGGGGCAGCATGCAATGTCATGTATTTACATACCGCAGATACCGAAAGTCTCACGGGTCCCCAGGCGGTGAAACGTGCCGTCAGTCTTATGTTGGCTTCAAAAATAACTCCAACGGTTGTGCACTTTAAGGTTTCTGCCCAGGGTATTACTCTGACAGATAATGAGAGGAAGCTATTCTTCCGTCGACACTACCCCGTAAATACTATCTCTCATTGTGGCCTCGATCCCGATGATAGACGCTGGGCACACAAGAATGAAGAAGGCGCTCCACTTGGATCCCTGTAAGTAATAATAATAATCTTTATTTGTCCAGATGCAAAGTTGTATTTGTTTTATTTGCTGAAACATGTTTTATTAAATCAGGTATATTAAACAGTTTAAAAGAAGCAAAATTTATCATCTTAGATTTCCATTTTAGATATTTTCAAATGTTTTGACACAATTGCTACTCTCCCAATTTGCATCCTTTGGCTTTCTGTTTTTGATTCTTAGTTTTGTGCAATATCATGATTCCATGAAAGTTGCTCCAAGGACATAAGTATTTGTGCTGGATACACATGTTCAGGGTGCTTTTTGTTGGCAGATTACCTAAGTGCACGCACATGATCCATTACATGCCTTCAATTCCTATCTGGAATTTCCTTCTGTGCTCATATCACATATGTGATTGATTCTTATGATTGATTTCAATGACTTTTTTCATGTCCAACATGGGGTAGGACTTTTAAATTTCACCATTTGTGGGTTAACTAAGTTATTTGTGGTTATATTTATTTTTAAGTTGTATTGTTTCTTTCAAATTATTCCCTCATAGTTGTCATTTAAGTAGAGGTTTATAATAAGGTATGCAAAGAACACGTTTATTCTTAATGAGGCCACTTCTTTGTCTTGTAGTGCAGTATGCAGGTGTCTGGGACCTATTAAAGGCTCCTAGCATTATTGTTGCTTCCCTATTTTATTAGTTAGACATACAGGTGTTGGCAATGCTGCATAATGGCCAGTCTTCCAAGGATGGGTTTGGCCCCATGTTTGAACCAGCTTGTGAAGTGTAGGGGATTGTTTCAGGCCTTTTGATGTCTCGGTACATTGGCCAACTATGAATGATTTTAAACTATTACTAATGCCTTGTCTGAAAATATTAGAATAATTGATAAAGATGATATACAGCTGCAGCAACTGCACCAAGGGATCTTCAATTTAGGTTGCAAACATTCCACTTTATACACATTGGAATCACAAGAACGTGATACATCATGTTAAAATAATGAACCCATATGATGGGATCAGATTCCTGAACTCCTCAGGCATATGCATTGCTGACTGGATCATAATGGGCTTAAAAGAATCTTCTCAACCAGAACGTCGATCCCATTATACAGGTTCAATTTTTCTCATTACACTGTATATATCTAAAGTACTCACCTAATTGTGCTTGCTGGAGTTGAGTTCTGGCTCTGTGGTACCACCTCTCGACTGTCAATCCTCAAAGAGAGAGAGAGAGAGAGAAAGAGAGTGTGTGTAATTACCTAAGTGTAGTTACAGGATGAGAGCTATGCTCGTGGTGTCCTGTCTACCCACCACTCTGTCATATAACGTTTTGGCCTCCACCACCTTCTCACCTAACTTGTTCCAACCATCTACCACTCTGTTTGCAAAAGTGAATTTTCTTATATTCCTCCAACAGCTTTGTTTCATTAGTTTAAATCTATGACCTCCTGTTCTTAAAGTTCCGGATCTCAGGAATTCTTCCCTATTGATTTTATCGATTCCTGTTATTATTTTGTACGTAGTGATCATATCGCCTCTTTTTCTTCTATCTTCTAGTTTTTGCATATTTAATGCCCCTAACCTCTCCCCGTAGCTCTTGTCCTTCAGTTCTGGGAGCCACTTAGTGGCATGTCATTGCACCTTTTCCAGTTTGTTGATGTACTTCTTAAGATATGGGCACCATACAACCACTGCATATTCTAGCTTTGGTCTAACAAAAGTAGTGAACAATTTCTCTAGAATTTTGCCATCCATGTATTTAAAAGCAATTCTGAAGTTAGAAAGTGTAGCATAGGCTCCTCGCACAATGTTCTTGATGTGGTCCTCAGGTGACAATTTTCTATCATGAACCACCTCTAGATCCCTTTCTTTGTCAGAATCCCTTTGTACTCACCTAATTGTGCTTGCGGGGGTTGAGCTCTGGCTCTTTGGTCCCGCCTTTCAACGGTCGATCAACTAATGTACAGGTTCCTGAGCCTACTGGGCTCTATCATATCTACACTTGAAGCTGTGTATGGAGTCAGCCTCCACCACATCACTTCCTAATGCATTCCATTTGTCTACTACTTGACACTGAAAAAATTCTTTCTAACGTCTCTAGGGCTCATTTGGGTACTTAATTTCCACCTGTGTCCCCTAGTGCATGTCCCCCTTGTGTTAAATAGTCTGTCCTTATCTACCCTATCAATTCCTCTTAGAATCTTCTATGTGGTGATCATGTCCGCTCTAACTCTTCTGTCTCCCAGTGACGTGAGGTTTAATTCCCGTAGTCTCTCCTCGTAGCTCATACTCCTCAGTTCGGGTACTAGTTGTGTGTGTGTGTGTGTGTGTGTGTGTGTGTGTGTGTGTGTAATTACCTGAGTGTAGTTACAAGATGAGAGCTGCACTCGTGGTGTCCCGTCTTTCCAGCACTCTTTGTCATAAAACGCTTTGAAACTACTGACGGTCTTGGCCTCCACCACCTTCTCAACTAACTTGTTCCAACCATCTACCACTCTGTTTGCGAAAGTGAATTTTCTTATATTTCTTCGGCATCTGTGTTTAGCTAGTTTAAATGTATGACCTCTGTGACCGCTCTTTGACCTATGACCTCTGTGACTTAATTGAAAAGTCTGAAAATTATGGCAAATGTAGTGTCTGCCAAAGGGTCATATTTCAAGTAGCTGAACATGTACATATTTGTGTGTACAAGTGTATGCATAATATTAGAATGAAGAGATTACACTTTGTAAAAAATAATTATTAAAGGTATTTAAAAAAAAATATTGAATAATAATGAGGTTTTGTTTTCCTTTTTCAGTCGAGTTTTTGGATTTGTGGCCAAAAAGGGTGCAAGTAGAACAGAAAATCAGTGTCACATTTTGGCCGAACTGGAACCCGAACAGCCCGCTACTGCGATCTGCAACTTTGTAACGAAAGTTATGATGACCAGTGTGAGCCGACCCAACCTTGTATAGTTTACAAAAAACCAATGATCAACGTGTGCAAATCTCTTGGTGTGACTGACGTATCTCAATTAAGAGTAAAGAGCAATTTGTCTGAGGCTTAATTTTGGCTCACCTGCCTCATTATAAGAATAGGTTGTACATACACAAATAATGTCTTTTATAACAATGATGAATTAAAATTTATAATTTAATGGGAAGGTTGGGGAGCATTTCAATCAATTTTCATGAGTGATTACCTGTTGACTGATTAGGATAACCTTATCAAAAGATAACTTTAGTTAAAAGGCCAATAAACAGGGATGAATATAGTATTGTAATATCAGCATATGTGATATACATTATGCAATTTATTTTTGTTTTTTTTTGTTTTTGTTTTTTTTTGTTTTACCAAAATTTGATTAGGGAGTAGACTGGCTATCAAAGTACCTAAGGTAATTTTATGTACGAACTAATTGTTCACAACAGTGACAAATTTTCTGCTCAAAATTATATAAAACACGTGAAGTGTAATTTGTTTATTATTTTTTATTTTTTTCTCTCTCCGGTGACGTGTTGCGTAATTTTGCACTTTTAAATATCATGCGCCTCATTTCCATGTAATTCATGTTTTACAATCAAACAAGGGGAAAGTCTCGTTGTTTTGCTTTAAGTGTGTGTTGCATAGGTTATGTGACCTATCATATGATTATACTTTATTAAATACTATAGGCAGATTTTAATATATAAAATATGTTCTTTTTCATTAATGTTTCAAATATATTTCTTCTCTGTAGAATATGCAATAATGACTGTTCAGTCTTGCTTTTATTATGCACTCTCAATCAATATGCAAATAATTCATTCTGCAAAAATTAATATTATTCATTAACACATTCTGCAAATATATGTATTATTTGTATTTAATATAAATCTGCATTTATATTGTGCATAAATCTAAGGTGACTTAAACCAGTGAAATTTGACAGTGTAAATTTTGTATTTAGTGACTAATCTAGTTTGACCTTTGTATTGGCAATCTCGAGTCTCTGGGGGAAAAAACACATGACCATGTGTCAGTCAATGTTCCAGGCATATTTGAATGTTTTGTACATAATGTCCATATGTTTAAGTGATAGTAATACAAAAGTTTTATTAGTTTTAAATACTGTAAATCATTCTTCCATACCTTTACTTCCACCTACTGGATAAAAGACATTTGATCAGCACAGTTCACAGTATCAGCAGATTTGTAAAGTTAGCCAAATCTTTAGTCAAGAAGTGTTTGTACACCAATTTGTGGTGGAACAATTACACATTTTCATTAATGAATAATTACAAGTGCTAAAGACACATTTATACTTGCCAGATGAGGTAGAGCAGGTAAGAGGCCGGGCTGAACTGATAAGGAAGCAGGTAGTTCCTTAATAACACTTACAAGGTGCTTCTTAACTCATGTAAATGACCTCTTTCATGCTTCTTCCAGAAATAAAGAAAAATTTAAATTGTTTATTTATTCCTTTATTGAATATACAACACTAAACAAATCTGGAAAACATACCGAGCAACCAACAAAAGTTGATCCCCTAAACTCCAGTACATTATTTTTGCTGAATATAGATTTGTGATTACGCAATGTATTTAGACAATGTATTCAAATGTATTTGACAATGACACATGTATTTAGGTATTACATTGCCATGTCTACCTGGCAATGTAATGCCAGATAGACATTTAGAAATGCTTTCTACTTTTCATCCAGATTTAACCATACTAAACTAATTTCGTAAATTTTCTTAGGTCAGCTGTTTGTTAGAAAATCTGCCAATTAAAAACAAAATCAAAAGTTATAATATAGTAAACGTGTGTGGCAATTTAGTTTTCAGTATCTGTGTGTGTAATAAATAAATAAATATATATATATATATATATATATATATATATATATATATATAGTTACATATCTGATTGTATACAAAAAATGAGCATTAAGAGGACACAAAAATAGTTCGCTTCCTAGAGGCTGTAGATTTCCTCGAACTCCTCCGACGTTGGGCAGGAACCGAGGATGCAGCGAGCATTCCCCCTCTGGATCGCGACACTGAGGCGCTGAAAGAGAAAACTTGCCGCTCTAGGGTCTCTTGTGGTGTCAATGAGCTTGGAACCAAGATCCTTTAGAAACCTTCTTGCACTCTCTCCCCATGGGCCTAGGTATATATATATATATATTATGTATGTATGTATGTGTATGTATGTATGGCCAACGAGATGGAATCACATTACACCCATGGAAAAATGGCAGACAATTAGTGTGGGACTATACTTGCATATCCACCTTGGTAGCCACATACATCACCCTCTCTGTCGGTCAAGCAGGAGCCTCGGCCACACCACAGAGAGAAAAATAAATGAAATTCAAGGAAAGCGATAATTAGTACAACTTTGTTCCAATATGATGAGAGACCCTTGGTCCATGGGAAGATACAGTAGCACAAGGAGGTTTCTTAAGGACCTTGGTTCTAGGCTTATCGGAACAGCAAGAGATCGTAAAGCAGCGAGCTCTTTCTTCCAGCACCTCAGTGTGGCAGTCCAGAGGGAAAATGCCTGCTGCATTCTCAGTTCCTGCCCTACATTGGAGGAGTTTGAAGAAATCCACAGCCTCTATGAAACAAACTTCCCTTGTTCCCTTTTAATGGCCACATTTTGTAAGCATTTTGTAAGCATACTCGTACATATTTAGAGTCAAATGGTAAGTTATTCTCTGAATGCTCTGCTCTTTTTCCAAGTTTCTCTGATCTCTCCGAATTTATGCTCCGAATGCAGCATAAATATATTCAGTTTTTATAGAATATTCATATTGGAAAAATCTAAATTTCAAATCTTTGGATGTTTGACTTACGTAGGATTTATTACAATCTTCATTGTACTGAATATACATTCTAATACTGTATAGGTCAAACAGAATTATAAAATCTATATAACTCAAGTTCACTATGGGCTCACCATAGCCCATGCTACTTGGAACTTTTGTTTCGAGTAGCTGAATCTAAAACAACAGCAGCAAATATACAAACAAGTTTACTAATCTGGCCAAATCTAGTCTAACCTAACATTATCCTAAAATAAAATAATTTAATAACATTTAACTAAACACAAGTGTCTTGTTATGTTACATAACAATAACATAACATAATATAGCAATATGATGACAATAACAGCATAAAGATTGCATAACACTATGTGATCATAATGCTATGCATGTTTGTGGCTTTGCAAGAATGTACAGTACAACTAATGAAATCTCACCAACCCATTATACCTTCTTGCAAATAAAATATTATTATTATTATATTATAACAACATAAAAATAATATACCAGTAATATAACATAACAGAAACATAAAATAACAATAACATCAAAATAACATTCCAATATTATAAGATCTTCTTCAGGTTATCTCGAGATGATTTCGGGACTTAGCGTCCCCGCAGCCCGGTCTTCGACCAGGCCTCCTTTTTGTTACCCCCCAGGAAGCAGCCCGTAAAAGCTGTCTAACTCCCAGGTACCTATTTACTGCTAGATGAACAGGTGCATCAGGGTGAAAGAAACTCTGCCTGTTTCCACCTCCGCCGGGGATCAAACCCAGAACCTTAAGACTACGAATATCGAGCCCTGTCCACTCAGCTGTCAAGGCCCCCCCCCCTTTGATGTCTAATACACTTAATGCATCCTCATATCCCAGCTCTTAATCAGTCCTCCTATCCTAGCTTGTAATGTATCCTTTCATATCTCAGCTCCTGTCCTATCCTCATGTCCTGTCTGTCTGAATTACCCAAAGCTTCCTAGCATTAAGGAAGTGACGAAGAACTATGATATATTTACTCTCTATAATGTTGGTTTGGTGCTGAACTTAGAACATGAAAAAACATAATTTTCCGCTGAAATAATATAATTTTATAATGGAATTGGGCCCATGTAAATACCCAAAGCCGCAACATTGTCGCTTGGATTGTCGACTTCCTGTGGTGTCACCTGCCACTTAGTTTCATCTAATTTCGTTATAAAATAATAATATTTCAGAGTAAAAATGTTTTTTTGTGTGTGTAATACATTCAGCAGCAGCATTATAGTGAGTAAATATAATATAGTTCTTCATTACTTACATAATGCCAGGAAGCGTTGGGTAGCCTTGGGTAATTAAAGAGACCCTTATATCCTATGCTCTTAGATCGTCCTTATATTGTAGCTGTTAGACTATCAGTCCTTATATCTGAGCACTTTTGATGATCCAGACCACTTCTGTGGAAGGTCCAGTGTAACTCATAGAAGCAGCAGCAACTTCAAGCTCAACAAATTACTAACAGTAGCAATAACAAAAGAAATAAATGCAAGAGACAAAGTGGAGAATGCTTGTTCATTTTGTATGCTTTTACCTGAAAATAATAATATTTGTTCACTTGTAGGGTCAGTAAGTAATTGAATTATTTAAATCTGCATTATGCACAACAGGTAGGGGCAGCAGTAAAGAAGCTAACTAAACCCTTGGAGTTTAGTTAGCTTCTTAGTCAGCTAGTATGTATAAACCAGCAGGCAGCTGGTTTATACATACTGGCTATATGTATATACATTGTATATACATACTTACAGTACATGTGTAGCCTTTGCGGCTTGGTGCCTTCTTTAATAATTACTTATTTGATAATTATTTACATGTTAGGCTTATATCGAGGATCCCCCCCTTCCTTTACCAGGGGTCGAATTACAAAGCCCTCCCCCCCCCCGGATGCAACCCCACAAGCTTATTAACTCCCAAGTACCTATTTACTGCTAGGTGGACAGGGGCATGAGGTGATGGAACACGCGGCCACTCATTCTGTCTCGCCCAGGATATAAGTAGATTGTTGGAATCATGGTAAACCTTATCCCTACTAATCTTTTCTGCATTAAGGGTAGCGTGTTCCCATGGCCTTCTTACCACTGTAACCGGCAGTGGGAAAGGGCTCTGGCGAGATTGCATATTGGCCATACACGCTTAACTCATGGACACCTAATGGAGCATCACCTAGCTACTCCTTAATGTCCAAACTGCATTGTCCCTCTTACGGTCGTGCATATTCATGTTGAATGGACTCAGGACGCACGTGTGTCTTGCTTCCCCACAGTCCCTCGCGATCACTTGTCCCCTGATAGAATCCTTGGTGAACCTTTGATATCATTCACATTATGCGCTTTTATTCTAGTAATGGCATCCTTGGTGATATTTAGCGCCTTTTGAATATCCTGCACAATTGATGGTGCGGGGTGCATCTAATTACCCAAAGCTACCCAGCCTTACTCAAAGCTACACAAAACTTCCTAGCATGACGTTAGTAATGAATAAATATGGTATATATGTTCATTATAATGTTGGTGCTGAATGTAGAACATGAAAAACATTTTTACTCTGAAAAAGTATCATTTTATAACAAAATTAGACGAGAATAAGAAGTTGGTAACGCCAAAACAAGTCGACGGTCGAAGTGACTTTTTTTTTAAATATATACAAGAGTTGTTACATTCTTGTACAGCTACTAGTACGCGTAGCATTTCGGGCAGGTCCCTGGAATACGATCCCCGCCGCGAAGAATCATTTTTACAACAACGATTTTTTATTTTTTTTGCTAGCATATGAGCCTCCTGTACCTACCTAAAATTTATTTTATTATTTATTATTTATTTATTTATTTATTCATATACAAGAAGGTACATTGGGAATGTGAGAATATATAATATGGTAATTACAATCTTGTAAAGCCACTAGTACGCGCAGCGTTTCGGGCAGGTCCTTAATCTAAGAAAATTTTTAGTAGGTAAATACTAGCAAAAATTATAAAAAAGAAATGATAACAGTTACATGGCAAGAAAAGAAAAAAGAAAAAAAAAGATGAGAGAAAATTGTAGGTACAGTATAATAAAGCACTTAGGTAGCTAAGATTGATTGCAATGAAAGCTTGAATGGTAGTTGACAAAATTGGTAGGCACAATACAGCAAATGGCTAGCACATAAAGGAAGACAGCAATGAACACAATGATAAGGTTGTTTGGGTTAAATACATAAGAATTAGGAGATTGGGTAACACTAGATACAGAGCAAAAAATAAAGCTCAGTGTAGGAAACTAAGAAGATGAAATTAAGTACTTTTTGGTTTTGTTTTTAAATAAGGCAAAAGTTTTACAGTTTTTCAATTCACTAGGGAGTGAGTTCCATAGACTAGGTCCCTTAATTTGCATAGAGTGTTTACACAGATTAAGTTTGACCCTGGGGATATCAAAGAGATATTTATTTCTGGTGTGGTGATAATGGGTCCTATTACATCTGTCCAGAGAGAGTTTCAGAGCATGGTTTGCATTTAAGAACAGGGTTTTGTAGATGTAGTTGACACAAGAGAATGTGTGGAGGGAGTTAATATTTAGCAAGTTTAGGGATTTAAACAAGGGAGCCGAGTGTTGTCTGAAAGCAGAGTTAGTTATTATTCTGATAGCAGATTTTTGCTGGGTGATGATGGGCTTAAGGTGGGTTGCAGTGGTAGACCCCCATGCACAGATACCATAATTAAGATAGGGGTAGATTAGAGCATAATAGAGAGAGAGGAGAGCAGAGTTAGGAACATAATATCTGATTTTGGAGAGTATACCAACTGTCTTAGAGATTTTCTTAGTTATGTGTTGAATGTGGGTGCTGAAGTTGAGTCTCTTGTCTAGGAATAGGCCAAGAAACTTGCCATCATTTTTATTACTGATGTTAATGTTGTCTATCTGTAGCTGAATTGCATTTGATGATTTGCTTCCAAATAAGATGTAGTAAGTCTTTTCGATGTTTAATGTTAGTTTGTTAGTTGACATCCATAAGTGGACTTTTTTTAATTCATTATTCACAACATTATTTAGTGTATGTGGGTTGAGGTCTGAATAGATAAGAGTAGTATCGTCAGCAAACAATATAGGTTTGAGAATATTAGAGACATTAGGCAGATCGTTTATATATATAAGAAATAGAAGAGGTCCTAAGATACTGCCCTGTGGCACTCCAACGGTAATTGGTAGAGTGGAAGAAGTTGTTTCATTGATAGTTACATATTGGTGTCTGTCACTAAGATAGGATCGGATGTAGTCAAGGGCAAGGCCTCGGATTCCATAATGCTGGAGTTTAAGTAAGAGGTAGTTGTGATTAACAGTATCAAAGGCTTTTCTTAGGTCAATGAAGAGTCCAATCGGAAACTCATTTTTGTCAAGTGCTGAGTAGATTACGTCAAGGAGACTAATGATTGCATCGTTGGTGCTCTTTTGGGACCTGAAGCCAAACTGGCAGGGGCTGAGTATGTCGAATTTTACGAGGTAGGAATAGAGCTGTTTGTAAATAATTTTTTCAAATATTTTTGATAGAATGGGTAGATTTGATATTGGTCTATAATTGTTTATGTCCGCCGGATTGCCTCCTTTATGGACTGGCGTTACTCTTGCTTTTTTGAGGATATCAGGAAGGTGTGACACTCTATAGATTTGTTGAACAGTAGGGCTATGGGTGGGGCAAGGGCATGGGAGGCTCTCTTGTATACAATGGATGGAATTTCACTGGTGTTCCCTGCCTGTGTTTTTAGAGAGTGTATGATGAGACACAACATCTGCCGGGCTGATGTGGTGAAAGGAGTAGAGAGTTTGGATAGCTTGCCTGAGAGATATGTGTTAATATAGTGTCTGAGTCTGTGGGATTTTACTGGCAAGATTAGCACCATACCGATGAAAAGAAACTATTAAATTCATTTTGCCATTTCTAAATCAGGTGACGGTTATCCCACATCCTTGTAGAGTTTTATTTGGTTATGTTGAGTGTTTTTAGTCTCCTAGGGATACTAGAGATTGTTTTCCAAGTGCTTTTCAGTGTGCCTTTTGCTGTCATTGAATCTAT
>WNGS01166226.1:11123778-11134860 GCA_020271785.1 Procambarus virginalis | reverse complement strand
ATAGTGTAGTGACCAAGGGTGGAACATGCACAAGGGAACACAGGAGGAAGCTGAGTACCCAATAAGCTACAGACATTAAGAAGAACCTGAGCAATGTCCAGAGGGAGTAGGAAATGGAATGCACTAGGAAGCGATGCAGAAGAGGCAGACTCCACACACAGGACGCAAATGTTGATAAGATAGAGCCCAGTAGGCTTTGGAAACTACACACCCGCTGAACGGACAGTGGAGAGGCGGGACCAAAGAGCCAGGGCTCGACCCCGCAAGCACATATAGGCAAGTACCCCACCAAAAGTCGGGAACAGCACCTGGCCGACAGAGTCGCCAGACAGGACAACCTCACCTGCAGAGCAGAGGACACACGACTGTGCCACAACACAGTCGAGCAGAGTAACATACCTGGAGCATCGTTAGTGGTACGCCCGAAACGCCATGCGTACTAGAGGCTATAGGCATTGTATGTACTATCCTGAATAAACAGGATTGACGTCGAAGCTGAAATATGTCCAGAGGTGCGTGCCCAGCAGAAGACGAGGTGCAGTACAGAGGAGGGGGGGGGCCGCCACGCTGAGCCACTTCACACCCGGAAAAGAAAGAAAGAGTGAAGACCCCATATATAAAATCACAGAAGCACCCCACGACATATAGAAGGCTATGACTGGCAGGAGAGAAAATGAGCAAGAATCCGTAGTAAACTGTGATGAACGACGCGGAACACACAAGTACACCGTCCAGAAACAGAATGAACACCCCTGCCCCAGCGCGCAAGGTACGAACCACACCACCCGTCCACCGGGTGGTGTGGTTCGTACACCAGGCGGACATACACATATCGTACATACACATAACAAGCAGACACATCGTATACAACAATATCGTACAAACACCAGGAAGGCGTACGCAACGAACAACGTTCCAATAATATTGGAAGGTACGAAGAGGTTCGAGAACCCACGAGAACCACGACAAGCAAGCACAAATGCATGGAGGTAAATTCGGATAAAAAGACACCCTGATCAAGGGACACACAGGTACCCCCGATACTGGAGGGAACAGTATCGTGATGTAAGCGGCGTGATGAGGAAAGGGGTGAAATTACACCCCCAGGAAATGACAGGACGCGATGGACCCGAAGGGACACGGAATCGAACCCCAAGGAGGGGTAGACCCGAAAACAACTTGAATGCAGAGGGGGAAGGAACAAACCCCCCTATGAGGGAACTTGCCAGCCCCACACCAAGGGTAACAAATGACCCAATCGGGAGCAAAATGGGGCCAAGTGACCCCCAGGCAACCCCCTCCCCAAACCCCGGGAACTCTACAGCAAGACCCGGGGCCGAGCTGCACCCCCAAAGTCCCAGCTTCACAAGGAAAGGTCGGGGCAGCCGTACAAACACTAATGAAGGGAGCGCACTGGTCAGACCCATACGGCATGGTTGGAGGAACAGGCTTGAATGCCTCCGCTGCTACCCCGGAAGAGGAAAACCTCCGAGGGACCGGACCGAGTCTCAACACCAACCAGACCCTGCTCCAACCCCGAAAACCACCTACGGTTCAGAGCCGGAAGCAAGGGAGGAAGTGTGCACAACAGAAGGAAATGACGAGGAGCGGAAGGAGCCAGAACCAAAGCGACCCCCACCCCCAAGTCCGTACCCCAAACAATTAAAACAAGGCAGCCTCGGGGTATCCGGGGCCGCAACCAACCAAGAGCGTTGCAGCAACCTACCCTTGCATGCAACGCCGCAGCCGCCTGCACCCACTTATCATGACCAGTGGCCTGGGTGTAACGAGAGCCTGTACAGACAACACCCGTCACACGACACAGGGAAATCTTCAGGGAACCATATACCATAAGAATTCAGAGAACAACATAGAGCACATAGAGGTGTCTAGAGACGAAGTGGAAAAAATGCTCAAGGTGCTAAATAAGAACAAAGCAGTTGGTCCAGATGGAGTTTCACCATGGGTTCTGAGAGAATTGCACCTGAGCTCAGCATTCCTCTTCAACTGATTTTTCAGGCATCCCTGTTTACAGGAGTTGTGGCTGATGTGTGGAAAAAGGCTAACATAGTAACAATTTACAAAAGTGGAAGCAGGGAAGACCCCCTTAATTATAGACCGGTATCATTGACAAGTGGTAATAGTCCAAAATATTGGAAAAAATAATTAAAACTAAATGGATAGAACACTGGAGAGAAATGATATAATATCAGACAGACAGTATGGTTTTCGATCTGGAAGATCCTTTATATCGAATTTACTCAGTTTCTATGATCGAGCAACAGAGATATTACAGGAAAGGATGGTTGGGTTGACTGCATCTATCTGGACCTAAAAAAGGCTTTCGACAGTTCTACATAAAGAGGTTGTTCTGGAAACTGGAAAATATTGGAGGGGTGACAGGGTAGCTTCTAACATGGATGAAAAATTTTCCGACTGATAGAAAAATGAGGGCAAGTGATCAGAGACAATGTATCGGACTGGAGAAATGTCACAAGTGGAGTACCACAGGGTTCAGTTCTTGCACCAGTGATATATATTGTCTACATAAATGATCTACCAGTTGGTATACAGAATTATATGAACATGTTTTGTTTGCTGATGATGCTAAGATAATAGTTAGGATAAGAAACTTAGATGATCTGTCATGCCCTTCAAGAAGACCTGGACAAAATAAGCACATGGAGCGCCACTTGGCAAATGGAATTTATGTTAAAAATGGCCATGTTATGGAATGTTGGAATAGGGAGAACATAGACCCCACACAACTATATTATTATGTGAGAAATCGTTTATAAAATTCTGATAAAGAAGAGATTCTAGGTGTGGTTCTAGATAGAAAGCATTCCCTGAGGACCACATAAAGAACATTAATTGTGTGCAGGAGCCTATGTCATCGCTTTCTAACTTCAGAATTGCTTTGTTAAATACATGGATAGCGAGTTATCTAAAGAAATGTTCAGGACTTTTGTAGGCCAAAGCTAAATATGCGGTTGGTGTGCTATCTAAGAAGCCCATCAGCATGGTCAAGTGCAAAGACAATGCGACTAATGTGCTCACAAACTGAAGGGCCAAGACATACGAGGAAGGTAGAGGCATTAAATACTGCAACAGAACTGAGAAGACAGAAGAAAAGAGGTGAATGTATCACTACATACAAATAGGTAACAGGAATTGATAAATTCGTATAGGGAGATTTCACTGAGACCTGGAACTTAAGAACAACGAGGTCATAGATTAAACTAGCTAAAACACAGATGCCGAGAAATATATGAAAATTCACTTTCGCAAACAGGTGGTAGACGGTTGAGACAAGTTAGGGGAGAAGGCTCGGTGGAGGCCCAGACCGTCCGTAGTTTCAAAGCGTTATATGACAAAGAGTGCTGGGAAGACGGGACACCACAAGCGTAGCTCTCATCCTGTAACTACACTTAGGTACTTTACAGGGTCATAAGAAAAAACAATGCCCCAACATGGCCACCCCCCAGCATGTGCGGAGGCACAAACTGGTGAGTGTCGCCCCTGAGACAAGGTACAGATCAACGTCAAGCTCGCCATGACGTTGAGCAGGGAGACACAGGGGACACATCCATAGGACCACAGAGCCCCTGTGGGGATTTCCAGGGCCTTTAGCCTTGGTTACACGCTAAAGGAAGCCTAGGCAGGGTACTCGCGAACCGGCGCCCACGTCTACCAAACAAACTCTAAATGCTGAACCCCCGGGACGTATCCACTCACGAGGGCCAGCGGTGTGGGAGGTCCACCACAACTAGAAAATCTAATCAAAACACCTAGAACAGTAAAGAGGGACCATAAAGCCAGACCCCTCACCAGGCCTAAAACAAAGAACAACCACCGCAAGAGGACAAACGTACCCAGGCGAGAACCGACCAGCCGATGTGTATTAGGCTGATGAACAACTGACAGATGCAGCACCCCGTTGCCGCTACCAGTGATGAAAACTACCATCTACCCAGAGCAGAAATAAGGGCACACAGGACCCCAGCCGGACTCGCAAAGGGCAACCCGAGTACGCGAACAGGCTAGTACAGGACACAAATGAGGACGGTAGAACCCAAGGGACTTGTGGAAGGAGGCCCCCAGCCCCAAGGGCAGTATTTACAGGGCACCTAGGGAAGCTGATCCTGGGTGCATGCTGCCCGAGTACTTGTGAGATTATTCCTGGCTCACACCCCACCGGTAGAGACAGTCCACACCACAAGGCACAAAACAAACAAAAACCTGAAGCCAGAGGCACTCGACCGGCCAATAATTCCATCAGCCAAGAACTGCCAGTTGGATGGCTGGCAGCGATGGTCTGGGGCTGGCGCAGACAGCGACGTGATGACATCATGCTAGATTGATAATTTTGTTTGGGGAGTTATGTCCCCCCACCCCTCTCGTTCGAGTTTTCTGGGTACCATATTTTCCCCAGAGAAGTAGGGGTTTGTATGTTTTGGGATGCCTGCCTTTCTGGGTGCCGTATCCTGGTCGCAGTGGCAGACATAGAAGATGCTCCACAACCACAGGGGGGGGGGATGTAGTTCTGTCGGCCATTGCTCCTCGTGCCTCCTTGAGGTGGGCCAGGTTCTGGTTCATGATCCCCGGTAGGCAAGACACTCCAAGCCCTTTGACTGATGCCAGAATTGTATACATATCCATTCAGCCTGGATAGCTCCTGGGAGCCAACGGGGCTTCCCCCCAGAAAATGCAAGTAAATTCAGATGCTAGGGAATTCAAAGGGTAAGGAAAGATTGTCTCAATAATTTACAAGCCATCCTGAATTTGTATTATAAAAATTTATTTTTAAACACAAGACTGGCATTCTTGATATTTACTGCAAACCTATTTAATACAAAATTATCTCAGGTTGGATTTATGGACAGTATATTATACCCTAGTCCTCCCCCCATACACCCACTCCTCATCACTCCCCCCACCCCCCTCACACACTACACACAGTTAAGTAGTAATCTAATTTGCTCAAAGCTGCTAAAAACCGACAGGAATTTTTTTTCAGAAGAAAAGCACTTTAAAAACCAAGTATTACATTAAAACATGGTCCTTACGATCCCAATAATGTCTTGTCATAAAGAGTAATTGCTTTGAAAGTTGATGTCTACTCTAAAATTCTGAATAAAAATAATAATATTTCAGCATACATTTATATGATGCTACAACCAATACAGAGGATATAGTGCCACGTCACTAGTGCCAATTAGTCGCAAGCATTAACAAGCCGATGAAGAGCTTGTTGTTACTCATCAGCAGGTCGGCATTACACGAGCAGGGAAAACTCCTAGTAGATATTCATCCTGTGACGAGCATTAAAGGAGTTGGAAAGCTCCTTGTAGCCACTCATTCTGTGGCCAGTGTTTGAGGAGCAGGAATGCCTTCTGACAGAACTTATCTTGTTGCATCCATAAAACAAGCTTTTTGTTTTTTGTACATTAAAACATACTTCAAACCATAGTCTAACAATATCTATACCCAGGTTCTGTAGCAGTACAAAGGCAGATAATCTCTCCATGTAACTGACATGTCTTATTAGTTTGTTCTTAGTGCCTCAATCCAATATGCAGCATTAACATGCAAACCATTTCAACTCCCCCTTTCTTTTCAATACATGCTGCCCAACTTCACTCAATACTCATTCAAGCTCATGCACCTACCTAATGAAATATAAAAATAATAAACAAACCTGATTTGTTGATGAGAAAACTGTTTAGGAGACCATCACTGGACTGGAGGATGAATAGATGAATAGTTGATATGACCATGAGGAGATGTTTGGAGTTGACTTAGAGCCAGTGAAGAATCCTATAAACAACAGTGTATTGTAATAAGCAATTTTATTTTTGCAGAAACAAACATGTTGCACATATTTCAATGCCATTACTGTATATAACTACCACAGTTATTGTTTATTAAAATAATCACAACTAATTACAATTAATTAAAATTAATTTTTATTGGCAACTTAATCTGTGGCTACTTTGTGACCAACATACCTTGCAATACTAAAAAAACACAGCAGTCTTAAAAATACAAATCTGACCATCTCATGATTACAAATAGTATATAATTCAGCACTATTATTATAAATATAATTGTGCTTCCCCTCCCCTCCTTCTCCCTCTATCTATATTTACCTGAATTTGCCCAAGGGGACACTATCTATCGTAGTCCTGACAGGGACAGGAAGCTGGCAGCTTGTCAAATGTCCCCCCCCCATTATTCCTAAAGTTTATAGATATAGCTCCCTTAACCCATTTTCATACCTAATATATCTTTCTTAGTTTGAACACTATCCTTCTTGCAAGCCTCTGAACTTTTTAAACCGTCTTTTCATGCTTCACTTTATGTGGATTCATAGTTGGTACTGCATATTCTAGCACCAGATTGATGAAGACTAAATTATCTTGAAAGACTTCCTGCTTAGATTTTTTAATATCATTCTTATGTTTACAATTTTTCTAATTACTGCTGACGTTATCCAACTTAGAAGTGCTTCCAGTGTCAGTAATGACATTGTGTTTACAGTAATCCCAATTTTTTCTGATGCTTTTGCCTCTAATGGTGAAGCTACCTAATAATCCCTTTTTCCCTTCCTTTTCCGTAACCTTACACTTGCTGTGGTTGAAATCTAGTAATCAAGTGTGTTCCCACTTTTACAGTTTGGGAAAGTTTTCCTGGAGCACCGTAAAGTCTTCATCAGTTTGAAATCTCCTAATTAGTTTTGCACTGTCTTCAAACAGTGACATGTATAATCTCATCCCTTCCAGTATCTTCTTAAGGTTATCTTGAGATGATTTTGGGACTTTAGTGTCCCTGCGGCCCAGTCCTCGACCAGGCCTCCACCCCCAGGAAGCAGCCCATGACAGCTGACTAATTTCCAGGTACCTATTTACTACTAGGTAACAGGAGCATCAGGGTGAAAGAAACTCTACCTATTGTTTCTTGCCGGCGCCCGGGATCGAACCCGGGACGACAGGAGCACGAGTCCAGTGTTCTGTCCGCTTAGCCACCGGCTCCCAGCAGGTTATTAACACAGATTATAAATTGAAGTGGGATGAGGACCAAGCCTCGATAAACTGAGCTCGCTAACTCTTTCCAGCCTGTCATCTTTTCTCTAAATGTAAAGCTCTGTTTCCCGTTTGTTGGATATGCCTGTGCTTTTCCAGTCATTGTCTTTCATTGTGCGATGTCTCTTTAATTTCTACCAAGTGTTACATATTAAATTAAAATTATATACCAACAACAATACAAGCTCTTCTTTGCTCAACCACACAGGTAAATTCAGGTAAAGTCTTGAAAGTTTGAAGCCCATGTACAAATGCAGTCTCCGGGTATTGCAGGCATTATAAATTACAAAAATAAATAAAAGTGAAAATATATGGCATTCTTTCAAGGAATATCTAATTAGTGGACTTTTCAAGAATAAGCTTCTTGGCAATTACAGGAAAATATGAATTAGACAGCAAAGCTAATATTATATAATATGAAATTATTTCAAATTTTAACGTAAGGCTGAGCAAAATAACTTTATTTTGCTCATTTATCCCAGTTCCAGAGAAGCTATCAGATGAGAGATCTTTTATGCCAAAGTGCTAAGATGATTCACATTCATTATTTAAAAAAAAAACTCACTTGTCTTTACAGTATAGTGTACACTGATAAAGTTATAGTACAAAATATAACAAATGATGCCCATTATGTCTTCATTCTTTAGTACCATGCAGTGCTTCCATCTCTGTTTATGTATGTTAAATCAGCACATTTGCTTAACCCATCCCTCTTCAAATCAATTACAGTATTCCTTTACAAGATATGGTTATTCTTCCTAATACTGGTTATATCCCACAGGTAATTTTAAGTTAATATGATGCACATACCACTGATTCACTTGGCTTAGCATGTTCATGTGCCCTCTTAACAGCTACAAAAGGTCTCTCCCTTTCTGACATGTCAGGATGTTTTCTGGGAAGACTTCGCTGGCTATTTGAAGGTGCGTTATTTCTGAGAAAGAAAATTATATTAGTACAACTGCAGTAGCCAGAAATACCGTACAGCAGTACAGTGCTGAAAATGTACAGTACATGAAAAAATATGTAAAATAAAATTACAATATATAATCATCAAATAATACACCTGCAATGAGCAGCAGAGAAATGACAACTTTACATGTTTAGGTTATTAGCAATCTTACCTGACCGAGTGTTCTCGAGAAGCTGACCTGGTTGGCAGAACTGGAGAGGAAGGCGCGGAGTTGCCCCGGGCTGGGGTGGAGTGCCCAATTGGGGTTTCTGAGGTGTGCTGGGTGCTACTCCAGTATTTATTGTTAAAGGCGGGAATGTCTTCACTGGGGAAGACTCACGCGAGGTCTCGGACAAGAGTGTGTTGTCACTAACATACCCATCTTCAATTTCCTTGGAAGTGGTGGTAGTTGTGCGCTGTTGCTGTAGGGAAAAATATAAGAAATTCGTTGTTTGCAGCACAGTAATTGTTTCTTTTGTGTATGTATTTTTGGAAAACCTTGTTCAATAGATTGTCTGTACTAACTAAAAACTAATAAATAATGAAACTAAAAAAAAAAATTATTACTGTAAGATTCTTGTGACTGAGGCAGCTCAAGTTACAAGTTCACTGAAACAATCTAAATCTTCATCCCATTATGACACTGGTATGCCTGCACTTAGCCAACTCAGCATTAAAAAGTACTTTGCTGGAGTTAACAGAAGAATTGCAGGTAGCATTTATAAAACAATTTTTTATATACAAAACCCTGAGGATTTATCCTAAACTTAGAAAATATGGTTTCTCACAGTTTAGAAACTAAGTTACATTATTTACTATATGTACAATACAATAATTTTTAGTGCAACCATCTCTGAATATGGTTTAATGGCAAAATGAAAATACACCAAAGGAATTTTCTTCTGTATTACCTGGCTCATGCGAGTGCGGAGTTCGGAAAGCATTCGAGCCTCTTGAGGTCCTCTTTCTGCTCGGAATTTGGCTTCCCGTCTTTCTGCAAGTTTGCGCTGTTGCATTTGTAGCCATGACACGTTGTTGCTACTGGTGCTGCTGAAGCTACGACTGAAAATTGAAAAGAATATGATTAGCCTAAATTCAATTACAGGAAATGAATATTTTTGTAATTCCAAAAACTCATAATTGTTTTTGTAACAACTCTACCCACACTCATGTGTATATTGCTCTATGGATGATGGGTTGATGCGTGTGGGTATGCACATGTATTCACTTGGTTGTGCTTGCAGGGGTTCAGCTTTGGCTCTTTGGTCCCGCATCTCAACTGTCAATCAACTGGTGTACAGGTTCAGGTAGGTAGATAGTGGGTGTGGGGTTGGGTGGGTGGGGAGGGAGGTGTTCACCTAGTTGTGCTTGTGGGGAGGGGGGGGGGTTGAGCTCTGGTTCTTTTGGCCTACCTCTCAACTGTCAATCAATCAACTGAATTTTTTTCCACGCACACACACACACACATAAATGAATAAACACACATAAATGCCTACATAAATGATCTACCAGTTGGTATACAGAATTATATGAACACGTTTGCTGATGATGCTAAGATAATAGGAAGGATAAGAAATTTAGATGATTGTCATGCCTTCAAGTGACCTTCTTGAGGTTATCTTGAGATGATTTCGGGGCTTTTTAGTGTCCCCGCGGCCCGTCCTCGACCAGGCCTCCACCCCCAGGAAGCAGCCCGTGACAGCTGACTAACACCCAGGTACCTATTTTACTGCTAGGTAACAGGGCATAGGGTGAAAGAAACTCTGCCCATTGTTTCTCGCCGGCGCCTGGGATCGAACCCAGGACCCAGATCACAAGTCCAGCGTGCTGTCCGCTCGGCCGACCGGCTCCTGGACAAAATAAGTATATGGAGCACCATTTTGCAAATGGAATTTAAATGTTAATAAATGCCATGTTATGGAATGTGGAATTGGAGAACATAGACCCCACACAACCTATATATTTGTGAGAAATCTTTAAAGAATTGTGATAAAGAAAGAGATCTAGGGGTGGTTCTAGATAGAAAACTATCACCTGAGGACCACATAAAGAAGTTTGTGCGAGGACCTAATGCCACGCTTTTTAACTTCAGAATTGTGTTTAATACATGGATGGCGATATACTAAAGAATTGTTCATGACTTTTGTTAAGCCAAAGCTAGAATATGCAGCCGTTGTGTGGGTGCCCATATCTTAAGAAGCACATCAACAAACTGGAAAAGGTGCAAAGACATGCTACTAAGTGGCTCCCAGAACTGAAGGGCAAGAGCTACGAGGAGAGGTTTAGAGGCATTAAATATGCAAAAACTAGAAGACAGAAGAAAAAGAGGTGATATGATCACTACATACAAAATAGTAACAGGAATTGATAAAATCGATAGGGAAGATTTCCCTAGACCTGGAACTTTAAGAACAAGAGGTCATAGATTTAACTAGCTAAACACAGATCCGAAGAAATATAAGAAAATTCACTTTCGCAACAGTGACAAATCAGAGCCAGAATTCACAATCGAATTCGATAATTAAAGTGCGTGAACCTCCTTGGCTCAGTGGGTGGGGGAGTTTCTGTTCAGTGCAGTGCAACCCCCCCCCCCTTATCCTCTCTTACTTCACACTTCAAGCTGAAATTATTATATTCTTATTTGCAACATCAATCTTAGCACTCCAGCATCTTGTGGATCACTCGCTCCTGGCACCACGTGTCACTCGCTCCTGGCACAGTCCTGGGCACACCACGTGCCTCACCTACTGCTTCCTTCCCGTTTCTCCTGGCACCTTCCCCTTCAGCCTTGTTCACTCGCTCCTGGCACCGCGTGTCACTCGCTCCTGGCCCCGCGTGTCACTCGCTCCTGGCACCACTTGTCACTCGCTCCTGGCACCGACGTGTCACTCGCTCTTGGCACCGCTGTCCTCGCTCCTGGCACCGACGTGTCACTCGCTCCTGGCACCACGTGTCACTCGCTCCTGGCACCACTGTCACTCGCTCCTGGCACCACATTGTCACTCGCTCCTGGCACCACATTGTCACTCGCTCCTGGCACCACCC
>WNGS01166226.1:11095371-11116358 GCA_020271785.1 Procambarus virginalis | reverse complement strand
ACCTTCTGGTGTGTGGGTTTAGTCTTCAAGAAGAGTTAGTCGTAATGCTCTGGGAGAAGGAAGAAGACGGGGTATTATTGCCTCTGCCTGCCAGGACACCAGCACAACTAGACAAGGTGGAACAAGTACTGCCGCACTTAATATTTCTGGCACTCGTCAAATGAACCCATCTGCTAAAGTCTGCCTTCGTTGGCTGTAGGTAAGAATAGTCACTAACCTTCCCGAATCTCTTGTGCTTATGGCAGTGCGACATTGTGTATTTTGGTCACTTGTCTCCTTCCTAATATAGATTGTCCTGGTCTGACCATGCTAACTCTTCACGGGGAAAACACACATTTAGACCAAGCTCTAAAGTTACCCATTCAATAATATTTAGCTTATAGAAAACGGAACAAAAGTAGCGACTATTGTCCAACGCCCAGATTCACGAAACAGTTATGCAAGCACTTACGAACGTGTACATCTTTCCTCAATCTTTGACGACTTTGGTTACATTTAATAAACAGTTTACAAGCATGAAAACTTCCCAATCAACTGTTATTATTGTTATAAACAGCCTCCTGGTGCTTCAGAGCTCATTAACTGTTTAATAATTGTAAAAAAAGCCGCCAAAGGTTGAGAAAAGATGGACAGGTTCGTAAGTGCTTGCGTACCTGCTTCGTTAATCTGGCCCCAAATGTCGTTAAGGACGCTCGAAGGTGTTTGAAAAACAATGGAGGATCAATTGCATCGTGTCGGGTTCGGCAATATAAGAACTCGTCTCCATTTAAGGCGATTCCAAGGCAGGAGTGTTGGAGTCTCATTTATCAATAGGCTGTGTTCTCCTGGAAAACTGTCTTCCGATATTTTGTAGTTCAAGGAGTGGGCGAGGCTGGTGACCCTGATAGTACATTCATGTTTGTTGATAGTAAACAGCTGATGCAGTTAGGAAAGTTAGTTCTGTGCAGCTGATGCTGTTAGGAAAGTTAGTTCTGTGCAGCTGATGCAGTTAGAACAAAGTTAGTTCTGTGCAGCTGATGCAGTTCTTTTAGCATACAATAATGTATATGAAAAGTATATTATATGGTGCCGACATATGTGTGGCAGAAGACTACTCAAGAGAATATAAACGAAGGTAAATTAATCATCGAAAAGATTAAAGAAAATAAAATGAGTGAAATATTGAGGTTCTAAGAATGAACGAAAGAACCTGTAACTTAACACACAAGTGTATTTTTAATCCTTTATACATCATTATCGTTATCATTATACATCATTATAAACCAGAACAGCCGGGGACATCTTCAAGAGGAAACTAGATTTATTCCTCCAAGGAGTGGCTGTGGTGGGTATGTGGGCCTGCTCCAAGCAACAGCCTGGTGGACCAAACTCTCACAAGTCAAGTCTGGCCTCGGGCCGGGCTTGGGGAGTAGAACTCCCAGAACCCCATCAACCATGTATCCACCAGGTATATATATGATGTATGTATACATCATATACATCATCGTAGTCCTCATACATCAGGACTAAGTGTACCTGTTTGTTGATGACCAAACCATACATCAGAAGATGGAGAAGTGACGACGTTTCGGTCCGTCCTGGACCATTTTGAGGTTATCTTGAGATGATTTCGGGGCTTAGCGTCCCCGCGGCCCGGTCCTCGACCACGCCTTCTCGTTGCTGGACTGGTCAACCAGGCTGTTCAACGCGGCTGCTTGCAGTCTGACGTATGAGTCGCAGACTGGTTCAAGCTTACTTCTTACAAGGATATAAGAACTCTTGTATATATAAATACAAATTCATTGTTTTGATTGTCGACTTTGCTTGCTTGAGAGCGTCATCGCGGACTGGTACTCGACCTTGCAAGGAGAATCCTTGTCTTATCAAGGAGTTCAGTCTCGTTTAAACTAGTTTGAGCTGTCATCTGCTGCATTATCTATTCTTAATCTCGCTTTTTGCTGAGCCATCGTTCGATCCCCGATGGTTTAAGCGGGTGAGCAGCATTCCTCCACACTTCTCACCTCCCACGTGTCCGCTCTAAATGATGTATAGTCGTTGTCGCATTGGTTTTTTTCACGGCAATTATCTGCTAATTACCGATTGGCTTCTGATGTTTCTTTCGCTGTGTTGTTGTCAACGTCACGCGTTCACGGCGTCTGGGAGCGTCGTGCGTTGACGGCGTCTGGGAGCGTCGTGCGTTGACGGCGTCTGGGAGCGTCGTGCGTTGACGGCGTCTGGGAGCGTCGTGCGTTGACGGCGTCTGGGAGCGTCGTGCGTTGACGGCGTCTGGGAGCGTCGTGCGTTGACGGCGTCTGGGAGCGTCGTGCATTGACGGCGTCTGGGAGCGTCGTGCGTTGACGGCGTCTGGGAGCGTCGTGCGTTGACGCCGTCCTCAGCACTCCATTTGTTGACTACTCTGACATTAAATTCTTTCTGATGTGTGTATCTCATTTGGGTACTAAATTCCGACCATTGTCAACATTAGTAGCCATTTGTTGGACCATATTCGTTCAGTTTGTCCAGGTAGTCTTGGAGTCTCCTGCTGTGTAGACTTCTACACCTGCTTGTAGACGTCTACTTCTTCTCCTCCTGTTTATAGACATCTTCTCATAACTTTAGCATCCCCAGGAAACGCTGGAAGATCTTTTGTGTATATCAGGAACAAGATATGTCCGAGTACAGAACCCTGTGGGACTCCGCTTATGGCTTCTCGCCATTCTGAGTACTCGCCTCTTAATCTCTCTCCAGCACTCACAGTAACTTGCTATTTTCTGTTGTTGTTTTTAGATTCAGCTACTCTGAACAAAACGTTCCAAGTAGCACGGGCTATGGTGAACCCGTACTGAACTTGCTTGGCACTGGAGCGGGGCTGTGACTGTTTTCTGTTGTGTAGATACTCTTATCTACTGGGGGTACCTTACCTATTACTCCTGACTTTTTCTCCAACTTATGCATCCGCCTCTTGTGGGGCACTGTATCAAAGGCTTTTGGATAGTCCAAGAAAATGCAGTTTGACCACCGTTCTCATTTATCGCTTAATTGTTGTCACTGGGTTATAGAATTCTAGTAAATCTGTCCTGCCTGTCACCCTTTTTGTATATTAAGACTGCATGAGCTCTCTTTCAACTTTCTGGTAGGTCTCCTGTTTTCAGTGACCATAGAGTGGGACAAATGGTGCTACTGTACCATCTTTTAATATCCATAGTGAGATTTTGTAAGGTCCAATATCCTTTGTGGATTCCAGTACCAGCAGATACTGCCTAACCTCATCTCTTGTAATTTCAAAATCTTCCAAAGCTGCTAGATTTACCGCCATCCCCCTCTCAACTTAGTGATTTCTTTTTGCTCTGTTGTGAAGACTTCCTGGAATTTCTTGTTCTTCACACACTACCTTGTCATTCTCTATGATACCTGGTTGATACCTGGTTGATGGGGTTCTTGGAGTTCTTCTACTCCCCAAGCCCGGCCCGAGGCCAGGCTTGACTTGTGAGAGTTTGGTCCACTAGGCTGTTGCTTGGAGCGGCCCGCAGGCCCACATACCCACCACAGCCCGGCTGGTCCGGCACTCCTTGGAGGAATAAATCTAGTTTCCTCTTGAAGATGTCCACGGTTGTTCCGGCAATATTTCTTATGCTTGCTTGGAGGACGTTGAACAACCGCGGACCTCTGATGTTTATACAGTGTTCTCTGATTGTGCCTATGGCACCCCTGCTCTTCACTGGTTCTATTCTGCATTTTCTTCCATATCGTTCACTCCTCCTACTCCTACTTCACTCCTATGTATTTGTCCTCTCAGTTTCATCACCTGTTCTTATCCGTTGTTTTCCTCTTATATGATTGGAACATTTTTGGTGTTGCTGGCTTCATTTGCCATGTAATTTTATAGTCTATCTGCTTCTTTTTTCACAGTGAGGTGATAATTTTTCTCTGATACCTCCCTCAACTCTGTTGTTATTGTTTTTGTAGTTGCTCCGTGTCCGTATGCTTAACTGTCCTCCTTCCTTAGATGCTTGATAAAACCACGGATTCCTCTTTTCATTTGTTGTTCCGTTTGACCCCTTACGTTTTCCAGGAGCGTCGTCCTGCAGCCTCACTGTGAATACATCCTGGACCTCGCGACCCATAGATCCTCGCGGCAAAGTTCTTGTCAATGACTAGGCTATTAACACAAAAAATAATATATTAAAAGCTGTGGGTTCCCTGGAGGAGGGTGTGTACCAACGTGGAGATAACACAGTGGAGCCGGGCCGCCATACATGGTGCTCCTGGTAACCCCTGACTCATACCTCCCGGTAAAGGTTCAGCAGGCTATCCGGCTCATGTGGTGGGGGTTTGTGGTGGTGTCAGGGGGTAGAGGAGGTGGGGAAGGGGGTTGTGGAGGTGTACGGGGCGATGGGAGGTCTAGAAACATGGACACATTTAATGGGAGGTTTCAGTCACAGGTTAAACAAACACGCCACGAAAAAAAATGGTTTTAAATATAAGCCTCGCGTGGGTGATAGGCTTGCGGACTATTTTGCCACATGGGTCTGCCCGGCTTGGCGACTTCTGTTGATAATTACATACTACTTACATTATGAGGTGATGAGGAAAGGGTGAAAGGAAAAGGAGCGTGGCTGCCCTTGTGCAAAGCTGCAATGAATGAGTCACGGCGTGTTGACCCCGCTACCTGCCTGACTGCTGTGTATATGGTCCTGTTCTCAAACATCACAAGGAAGTCTCCTATTGCAGTATTTGTTTCGATTATATAAACCCCCTATTATATAGATCCTATAATTACCAGGACCTCTTCAGTACGACTGGTGTGGCTACCCATATACACGCCAGTGTGTGTGTGGTATTTTTCATGTTTAAGAAACCTGGGCAGGTTTAGAATACATTATTTTTGCTTTAAAATGAGCCAGCTTAGTTATTTCTACTTAAGTTTAAAACTTACAATATTTTATCTGTTGATTTAAATAGATAAAAACTCAACCCGGGCAGGTTGAGGTTTAAGAATTTTGTATTTTGTTTTGTACCCACCTTCCTTCAGGGGCCGAAGTATCATTAATCGTTTGAAAGCCTAGCGGGAGATTAATCGTTTGAAAGCCTAACGGCAGATTAATCGTTTGAAAGCCTAACGGCAGATTAATCGGCTATTTAAGCTCCAGCCATGCAGCAGAAAGGTTGATGCCTTGTATCCTTTGAAAATGACATTTGGAATCTTGAACAGGTTCGCAGTGAAGTTACGGCATTTCATTTTTTTGTTCCTTTGAGTCAAATGTCGTCCGGTGAGCGCCTCAATGGATCGGATTCCTTGAATGTCATTTGTCTTGTCATTCTGCTCTCGTGAATGGTATTTAGGAATTGTGAAATGTTGTGCGACACGACTGTGATGTGAAATTTTCCATGCTGAGGGTGGCCTGACGGCTGAGTGGACAGCGCTCGGGATTTGTAGTCCTAAAGTTCCGAGTTCGATCTCCGGCAGAGGCAAATGGGCAGAGTTTGTTTCACCTTGATGTCCCTGTTCACTTAGCAGTAAATAGGTACTTGGGAGTTAGACAGCTGCTACGAGCTGCTTCCTGGGGGTGTGTAACAAAAAGCAGGCCTGGAGAGGACCGGGCCGCGGGGACGCTAAGTCCCGAAATCATCTTTGTATCATTTGTACTACTAGTTTTGTAAGGCTTTGTTTCATGGTCTCCATTTCATGGGAATTGTGCAGGTCTTTATGTCTTGATCTTGCATGCTTTATAAACTGAATGTGAATGTTTGCTCGTATATATGACGCAAGTGTTTTGCGTCACTACCAGTATAGTTCCTCAGACTTTTACGGGCAGCCAAAATAACTCGAGGGACTGCCAGTACCCAGAGCAGCTGACAAACTCCTGTTTACATCGGTCGAAACGAGCTGGTGGGTGGTAGTGGAAGGGAGGAGGGAAGTGGGGATTGGTGAGTAGTTACCATCCAGATTGAACATTATTTCTCTCTAGAGAACTTGTACCAAGCCTGCCAGCAGGACCCAGATTCACGAAACAGTTACGCAAGTACTTACGAACGTGTACATCTTTCCTTAATCTTTGCTGCTTTGGTTACATTTATTAAACAGTTTACAAGCATGAAAACTTCCCAATCAACTGTTGTTATTGTTATAAACAGCCTCCTGATGCTTCGGAGCTCATTAACTGTTTAATAAATGTAAACAAAGCCGCCAAATATTGAGACAAGATGTACAGGTTCGTAAGTGCGTGCGTAACTGCTTCGTGAATGTGGCCCGCACTTTGGGCAATAGGTCATAGCCAATAGGGCCATATGGGAGGTTGTTTGATTGTTTTAGTGTAACTAGTAAACATCTGGTAGTTACATTGACGTTAATCAAGACTGCTTGATTCAGATGGACTACTATCGCACCCCATCCTTTAATAATGACAAATAATGATGGTACTTGGAGCAACTTTTTGGTCAAAAGGGCAAAAATGGACTGTTGGACCCCCAAAAAAGATAATGTTCTGTATTACTGAATTAGCCCAAGTGGCACACTTAAGACAATGGAAAAATGTTAAAAACCTAACCTATCTATGCAATCCTAGGCATAATTTACTCTATTTTAGATCTAATATAGTGCAAAAAATGGACTAGATTAGGCTGCAACAATGCATTTCTTTAACGTTTGACCAAATATTGGCTATAAAGACTATCATTTTATGAAGATGGCTTGGACTATCACTTCTACCGACCTCCGTGTAACGGCATGTGATTAGCTGAAGAACGGCGCGATCAACAACAACAACAACAACCCCCCCCACACACACACACACACACACACACACACACACACACTCACACACTCACACACTCACACACTCACACACTCACACACTCACACACTCACTCACTCACTCACTCACTCACTCACTCACTCACTCACTCACTCACTCACTCACTCACTTACTCACTCACTCACTCACTCACACTCTCTCTCTCTCTCTCTCTCTCTCTCTCTCTCTCTCTCTCTCTCTCTCTCTCTCTCTCTCTCTCTCAGGGAAGGGAAGAGGTCCTCGACAGCACTCGTGTGTCGTTGCCCTAAGGGCCCGGGTTCGAGTCCAGGTCGGGGCAGAAATAAATGGGAAGTTTCTTTCATCTGATGCCTCTGTTCATTAACAGTAAATAGGTACCTGGGAGCTAGATAGCTGCTACGAGCCGCATCCTGGGGATATGTGTGTGCATCTGCTATTTGTATCTGCAGAATCTTGCTATATTAGCTGTTGGATGCAGCTTTCTAATCAATCTATTTTTCCTCTATTATATCTACTACATATATTTCTCTCTCACACGCGCGCACACAATTCTATGAAGCAGTCCGTAACAGCTGTCTAACTCCCAGGTACCTATTTACTGCTAGGTGAACAGGACACTTGGTGGAAAGAAACTCTGTCCATTTGTTTCTTCCGGGGATCGAACCCGGGCCCTTAGGACTACAATCCCAAAACGCTGTCCACTCAGCCGTGAGGCCCCCTAAGAATGTGAGAGAAATATGTAGTAGACATGATAGAAGAAAAATAGGTCGAGAGTCGTTACATAAGGGTATTATACAATCGATGGCTAGAAAGGCGGGGTCCAAGAGCTTACAGCTCGATCCTGCAGTCAAAAATACACACACACACACTCCTAATGTACACTAAAACCAATCTCTCCCTTTACGATGGGACATGAACTAGGCTAGCGCCAGCCCGATTTAGTGAGGAGGCTATTTACCTTCTGGCTTTCCAAACGTTCCAACAAACCCCTCCCCAAACCTGTTGGGGAAGGAGAGGGGAAAAGCTGCTTGATGTTGCAGGACTTGCCTACCTCTCAGCTGCTGGCTGGAGTCAGGATGTAAAGAATTGTGTCTGGTGCCATTTCCACTGGTTGTAAGAATCATCTAGGAACATACTTTTATGTTGTTTTAGATTCAGCTACTCGGAACAAAAAGTTGCAAGTAGCATGGGCTATGGTGAGCCCGTAGTGGACTTACCTGCCACAGGAGCGGGGCTGTAACTTATTTTTTTGTATGTCTATATAAGGTGAGAGGTGAGGTGGGGAGCGTATGTATGTTAGGGTGGGGTGAGGGGTGGGGAGTGACAGGGCGGGTCTGTCTCTAGCTCCTCACCAAGAAAACCTCCACCCAGTGTCGTATTGCTGACTTTTGGCCTGCTGTGTTTACCTTAGTGGCGGCCATCTTTGTTGTCACTTTTTCTTGGTCCAGTTGCCCCCTCCCCTCTTTATATTGCCCCACCCCCCCTTACCCACTACATTTCCACTGCCTCCGCCCCCTTACCGTGCCCCTGCATGCCCTCTTCCCCTTTGTGTGGAGTCCTCCACCACCAGCACACGGGGATCTCCCAAGCTTATTCAATATTGTCTTTCTTGGGGTTCCCCGTGTAAGGGTCAAGATTCTTTTTAGACCTGTGAGGGTCAGGATTGAATCCTGGTGAGAGTTGGCAGAGTTCTCCACTTTAGCATGAGTCTATCCGTATGGTAAAGTTAATCAACACAAAAGGAGATGGGGGTGCATAGACGTAAAGAAAAGAAATTGAACTTAAATAAAAATGATTAACTAATATACAATATACAAGTCTTTGCGGAGAACTTTGCACATCACGGTACCATAACGTGTGTGTGTATAGGTCAGGTGTATGTATAGGTCAGGTGTGTGTATAGGTCAGGTGTGTGTATAGGTCACGTGTGTGTATGGGTCACGTGTGTGTATGGGTCACGTGTGTATGGGTCACGTGTGTGTATAGGTCACGTCTGTGTATGGGTCACATGTATTTGTCACGTGTGATAACGTCGCTGGCGAATCAACAGTTGAGCAGAAGTGCATACAATTCCCCTTGCCGCGGTGTGGGGAATACGTTGTACCCATTGGGCAGTTTATGAAGCCAGGGGATAGGAGACAGACTAAGAATTTTCCATTCTGTCGGGATAATCCACCACCATCGTTCCTATTCCCTCCAGATTTACTCTTCCCGTTGATGATTCAAGCACAAAGTTGAAACTGAACCCAATTAGATGAATACTTGTTTACAAGGTTTCTACAGTACTCTACAGGTAATCAAGTCGCAAGCGAAGGTAAGAAATATCTCCACGTTGGAGATAGGCGCTGAGTAACTAATTCTCAGCTGGTACATACTTCTTGATGAGGTGATGGTGACTAAATGATCATGACAGATTATAGTTGCGGATAATAGTGAGGGTGACTTAACGATTGTGACAGCTAATCTTGACGGACCATAGCTATCCTAACGGAAAAAAGTGACCATGGGAGATGATAGTGACCGTAATATGTGATCGCAAGAGATAATAGCGATCATGACGGACAGTATTGAACATGGCAGATGATGGTGACCACAATCATGATTATCTCTTGAAAAAAAAACTCCATAAAGACATCATTCTTTCTCTGGATTTATGTTCTGAATTTTCTTAGTTGAAGTTCCGGAAAACTATCTAGGATTCCTGATTAAAAGTTGTATATTTATTTATTCATTTGTTCGCCTACTTAATCTTATTGTGTTGTCAATCCCATTGTGAATTTGTAAACACAGCCTACGCTTGAGTTCTGGCGTGACTCCTTTGATTGTGATTTTCATCACAATTTGGAAACATTCTGAACGCTTTGTTATATATGCAACACTATAATGTCATGGTCGATGGCAAAAGTATAAGGGTTGTTGGCCTTTGAATAGTGAGCTGGGTTATTGTGTGACATCCCCGCTAGGCTAGCCAGAAGTTCACAGTGTGGCGCTAACCTTAGGGTAGAGAGCTGTGTGTGGTCGAGCCTTAGTGAGGGTTCAAAAAATCTTCGAAAAATGTGAGGTTCTGCGTCATTTATAAACAACTGGATTCTAACCGGACACTTGATAAACACCTCCGACGGATACCACCGGGTTGTAATTTGTCAGATTGAGAGAACGGCGGGGTTTAAAAGACCGTAAATCAAGAGCTCCAAGACAGACCTTGCCATGAGGACATTTGAAATTGAAATAGGTTTATTGAGGTATAAATACACACAAAGGAATGAAATAGCTCAAGCGTTTTTCACCCCGTTCAATACAACATAAGGACATTGATCTTCGGAACCACATCAAGGCAACATCATCGGCTTGCCTCCGGGGATCTGTTTAATTAAAACTGTATCTATACTGAGTATTAAGTGCTGGTCGGTAGCCTTGCATCCAGAATATGACCCGGCTGATTGTAGGACTTCAGGTGTTTCAGTCTGGGATGCAGTATAGCCAAAGTTTACTGGTCATAATCTTGACATCTCTTATATCGAAAGTGTTGTATAATGAAAAATAATCCTAGCTTACATCCGAAATAGTCGTGAGTGGTTGAAACCTCTATTTGGTGAGCCAGAGGTCACTAGTTTCGTGACGGACAGGCCTCAAGTGGTTTAGTCAGTAATCAGAGGTCACTAAAAGTTGTAAATTTCTGTAGGTCCGCAAGCAGCAATAATCTGGCTAATCAGATGGTTGTCAAGAAAGCGTAGCTTCGGCCAGGTGTGCATGAGTAGAAAAACACTCGAAAATCAGTCACATGTAAATCACAGGTTAGGAACTCTACAGAGAAGGTTGAGATCCACAGCTCTGAGAATGTCAGCACTCTCTCTGTTACCAAAATACACCTACACACAGGATGCTGTCCTGCGGCTGTAGGCCTGCGCCAGTAGAAAAAAACAGGAGCTAGTTGATGGAGAGAGGGGAGGTGAGAGAGGAGAGCTAGTTGGAGAGAGGGGAGGTGGTTGATAGAGAAAAAGGGGTCGATACGTCCCCTTATCTTGTTTTGCATCGGCAGGCTGAAACCGCCTAGCCAGTAATGCTATTTACGTTTGGGGGTCGAGCCTTAATTGTCGTGCGGATCACAACTTGCCTCGGCGGCTACAGCGACGGAGGATCTTGGGAGACTGCCAGGAGGTAGTGTCTTCCTGGGCGGCGGCAGCTGCTGCTCCTCTCTCTGCCTAGTAACTCCGTTGGCACGCGGCCTTAGTCAGGTACTACCAGTCGTCTGCCTTGTTCTTTACTAGCAGTCCAGTTCCGTCAACCACGTCCTCCCAGAGTGTCCATGGTCTAATATCATGTCATCCCAGCGTGCCTATAGGCCTTTAGCATGGCCTCCCAGCGATGGGAGGTCATGATACCTCCAAGCAGGTATCAGGCGTGTTCATGCCCTTCTACCAGGGCCTCCCAGCGTGGCCATCAACCCGTCCTCTTAACAGAACGTCGCCTTTTGACATATAATCTAAGGGCAAAAATTGTCGTACTAAAAAATGGTAGCGGCTCGCGAAATTGACATAATGTCCCGTTTTCTATTTTGGATCCTCTGGTGGGATTAGGATAAGGGCACTTTAGTACGACAGTTTCTTGACGTTGGGGAGCCTTAGGAGGACGGGCGTGGCCATGACCCTCTAGCCTGACCTCCGGGCGTGGCCATGGTCACATACCTCCCAATGCCCTCATATCCTACAACCAGGAATGTGTTTTCTCCTTCGGTCGTTCGCACGAGGATACTTTTTTTTTCTCAGGGATATTCCTGCGTGGACCCTAAGCCTCTGGCTGGAACACTAAGTGTTGCTTGTTTCTGTTTTACTTGGGCGGAGTATAAGTATTTATGACTCGTATGGTCGCTTCAGTAAGATTTTGCCATATGTGTTTAACAACTTTGTGAGAGAATGGTCTCTCAGGATTCTCCCACAGCTGACTTGAATGGCTCAATTCAGTGCACCGATCCTCGAGCACAAGCCCTATCTCTGTTAACCCTGGATAGTAAACTGGCATGTTGGGTATCTCCAGGATGCCCACTTAACCAGGAATACGTTTATAATACGGAGGCCGCCGTATGTCCAGGCAGGAAGTAGATACAGGAAGTTAAGCATATGGTCGTGACATGTTCATGACGTCACCTCTGCTACTGATCAGGGAACGATTAATATGATTGGTTCCCGCTCTTTTCCTGCAATGTCATTGGTCAAATTGTAATCCCTTGTGTTGTGTCCCACGAGATGCCCTACAGCCGCTGGCAAGAGCATTCACGTGAGGGAGCCCCTGCTTAGAGGACGTGTCCTGTTCTGTCTATCGGCCAATAGACAGAAGAACACCATCTATTCCACACCGTCAAGTTAAACTCGGCGTCTTTTCGATATACCAACGCTCGCCCGGAATCGCGACTGTGAATATATTGTTTAGAAGCCTAGTGAAAAATTACCAGAGCGAAACAGACTGGTATCAGGTAACCCCTGGTGACTAGTGGAGATTGTCTGTGAGTGACCTAGAGTGAACTAAGGAGTGCTGCTGCCTAAGTAACCTGTGAGTGACTTTTGCCACAGTGTACCGCTTGGTACCATATAATCAGCCGCCAGCCGCCACACGGTCCAGAGCGTGTAGCTAGAGCCTCAAGCTGCCACCGCCCTGCCTCACTGTACCACGTGACGTCACCACCCTTACTCACCGCCAGTGCAACACTATAATGACTCGTATGGTCACTTCAACATCACACACGTGATGTGTGTGGGTGATGTTGTGTACTCACCTAGTTGTGTTTGCGGGGGTTGAGCTCTGGCTCTTTGGTCCCGCCTCTCAACTGTCAATCAACAGGTGTACAGATTCCTGAGCCTATTGGGCTCTATCATATCTACACTTGAAACTGTGTATGGAGTCAGCCTCCACCACATCACTTCCTAATGCATTCCATTTGTCAACCACTCTGACACTAAAAAAGTTCTTTCTAATATCTATGTTGCTCATTTGGGTACTCAGTTTCCACCTGTGTCCCCTAGTGCGTGTGCCCCTTGTGTTAAATAGCCTGTCTTTCTCTACCCCTACCAATTCCCTTCAGAATCTTGAATGTGGTGATCATGTCCCCCCTAACTTCTGTCTTCCAGCGAAGTGAGGTTTAGTTCCCGTAGTCTCTCCTCGTAGCTCATACCTCTCAGCTCGGGTACTAGTCTGGTGTGTGTGGGTGGTGATGTGTGTGGGTGGTGTGTGTGGGTGGTGTGTGTGTGGGTGATGTGTGTGTGGGTGATGTGTGTGTGGGTGATGTGTGTGTGGGTGGCGATGTGTGTGTGTGGGTGATGTTGTGTGTGTGTGTGGGTGATGATGTGTGTGTGGGTGATGTGTGTGCGGGTGATGTCGTGTGTGATGGTGTTGTGTGTGTACACACTCTGGCCAGTGCCAGAGTGTGTGCGTGTGTCTGTTGACATACAGCGCGCCCTCCTGCGAGTACCCCCGTGTCAAGTAGGGTTTGTGGGAAAGCCTGTCGCCAATGGTCTCACATCAGAACGAGCGCCCAGCTGTCAGGCCACCTACGAGTTCTTGCATAAATGTGCCTGAGTGAGTGAGTGAAAAAAGAGAGGTACCCTACCTGTAAGTACAAGATCTTGTCATTGTTTTATTGTGTATGTGTTGATCTGAGGGATCAACCACAGTTCTCACCTACTCATACCTGTCACAGGTATAGGTGAAGGCACTCGACGGTGTATGCGTGTTTATCTGTGTGGTATCACGACATTTCACTCGTCTGTGAATGTGAGCTTCACATACACCACACATTTAGTTTTGTGTGTGATTATTATTGTGCATGTTATTGCCTGTCCCATTGACAGTGTATTTGTGAGTTATTGCATATCATCATTACCCGAGTATCCGGTTGGAACTCTTGTGATCCCTTTGCATACCGGCAGTTAGGTTTGTCGTGTTAATGATTGGCTGTCAACTGTGTTAAGTTAGGTGTTTCTCTACGAGTGGATCCATCGATTAACCAGACGTCAAGAGTCTCGCTAATGCAACCATAGCCTTTCTGACGCCAATCTAAAGTAAATCAAGCTCCCTTTGTATTAGTGGTTAAATTAGTAAATAAACTACTGTTAAGCTTTATGCGGTGTTTCCGTTGAACCACTTCTGAATACTGCTAACTATTTACTCAAGCCTTCAGCTCTAGGTGTCTTCAACACCGAGTTGCCTATATTCACTAACCTATAAATTTGATGAGGACCCTAGGTCCCTTAAAGTGTTAAATCATTAATGAGATTCCAACGATCAGCGTGGACCAGGACCAGGTGAGGCTAGTCTGAGAAGAGACCCTCAAGGACTCTAACTCGACCTTGCACCCAGGTCCTGTACGGTTGCTCTCGTATTTTCTCTGCTGATTCCAACAAGTTCGCGAAGCGTCTGCCACATGTGCATTGGCGACGTACGCATTGCGGTCGGGAAAGCAAAATAGAAAACCCCCACAAACTTCTGAATCTAAGTTGAAATCTTAATGGGTTTGTAACTGAGCACTGTGTTAGATAATGTTCCAGTGGGCTGTCGGACGAGGATACTAAATTCCAGCAAATTGTCTAACTGAATGGCAGGGGGTAGGCCTGGGGGTCCAGATATGGCCTGGATGTGCTCGCTGGGAAGATGAAGTAACAAGGGGGGGGGGGGGGATACACTGCAGTGTCAGTGACAGTGTCAAGTGACAATCAGTGACAGTGTCAACACTGGTAAACGTTCGCGAGTGGCATAATGGCGTCAGGAATCCCGGGAGACGTGATGTCCGCGAAAGGCTAGCAAACTCGAAAAAAATTACGTCCATGACGTCAGTATCCCTACAGCTGTCTACATTACATTATCCATATACGGATGGAGACATTGTTTACCCGTTGATTGTCAGTCGAGAGGCGGGACCAAAGAGCCAAAGCTCAACCCCCGCAAGCACAACTAGGTGAGTAGAGGGACATATGACAGTTTATATGATAGAATCCATTATTATTTGATCCATCATTTTAAATAGAATCCATATTTTGCTGATTTTCGTGGCCCTCTACAAAATTAAGAGTACAAACGTGAAAATTGTTGTCTGCAAGTTCAATTTTTGTTCGTTTGACCAAATAGTTGCTGTAGTTTTAGGAGGATGAGCAGTTTATTGATACATAGTTTCATTTCTTCCTCTTAGTATCCTCCATCGTAGACAATATAAATTAAGTTCTTTTGGCATCTTAAATGAGGTTTTATAACTTATTTATTTATATACAAGAAGGTACAATGGGTTTATGAAAGTACATAGCATTGATGTTTTTACATTCTTGTAAAGAATGTTCTTGTAAAGAATGTACGCATATCGTTTCGGGCAGGGCTTAATGCTTGGGATTAAGTAAATCATTCTTCTGTGTGTGTTTTCTCAAGAAAATTAAAATCCTTTATAAATCGGGTACTGTGGATAATAAATAGGAGTCTTGCAGCGTCAAGAAAGAACTAACTTGAGTGCATTTATTAGTAACGTTTCTAAATATCCTAGTGCCTAATCTCGAATACTTATGCATATAAAAATTGCACTGCCTATAGCGGACAGCTGGGCGCCTGACAGCTGGGTGGACAGCGCTTCGGATTCGTAGTCCTGAAGTTCCGGGTTCGATCCCTGGTGGATGAGGAGACAAATGGGCAAAATGTTTCTTTCACCCTGATGGCCCTGTTCGCCTAGCAGTAAATAGGTACCTGGGAGTTAGACAGCTGCTACGGGCTGCTTCCTGGGGGAATGTGTAACAAAAAGGAGGCCTGGTCGAGGACCGGGCCGCGGGGACGCTAAGCTCCGAAATCATTTCAAGATAACCTCAAGATAGCTCCTATGGATGTGAGTACAAAATAGGAACTTTTACACCCAAAAATGCCCACGTTTTGCACCCTTAATTTTGTACAAGCCCCAAGGAAGAAGTCAACAGTTAAATTTAACTTGGCCAAGTTTAGTACATGTACTAAATGTTCTCGGATAGGTCAGTTCAGTTTTATATATATATATATATATATATATATATATATATATATATATATATAATATATATATATTGTATATATATATATATTGTATATATATATATATATATTGTATATATATATATATATATTGTATATATATATATATATGTATATATATATATATTATATTATTTAAGAGTTGTTACATTCTTGTATAATCAACCAGCCACTAGTACGCGTAGTGTTTCGGGCAAGTCCTTAATCCTATGTTCCCTGGAATACGACCCCCGCGAAGAATCGTTTAACAACTAGGTACACATTTTACTGTTGGGTTAAACAGAGGCTACAGTTAAGGATTTGCACCCAGTAAATCCTCCCCGGCCAGGATAGGACCCCACAATAAAGCGCTCGCGGAACGCCAGGCGAGCGTCTTACCACTACGCCATGGAGACTGCTTATTGTTTGGAATTTTTTTATGGTTAGTGTATTTTATTTCTCCATAATTTCAATAGTACAAATTGTGAACTATTTGGAGGGACAACAATCCATATTTTGTACACTCCAAAATCGATTAAAATCTATTCCTACTATGGTTGGAGGATGGATTGCCATGTTCACATCTGTAATTTTCACATACAAATACAAATACATGTGTAACTGTCCGTAATAATTTTTAAATTAGCTAGATATTTTCTTCAGGAATGATACTTGGCGTTTACCTTTGTCGTTAAAAGAATACCATTTGTCCCCTTAGAGAGAGCGAGCGAGCAGTCAGGCAAGACAAGGGGCGATAAATCCGTAAACAGATAAAAAAAAAAAGGGGGGGGGAGACAAATTGGCAGGAGGAACTGTATGGGTCTACCTGACACTCCAGTCACAGCTTAACAAAGCTTCTCTCCCACCCTACCTCGCACAACCCAGCCCTAAGCCTTCTACCTGCCTTGCCTACAGCAACCTCCCTCGCCTGCCGACTCTTGACCACTACCTACTGTCACAGCTGAGCTGTGGAGTAAACAGCATGGGTTCTCCAATGTTAACTGGTTGGAGTATGCGCCCTCAACCTAGCTAGTGCTGGCCCGGCCCCCAGGACAAATTCCCAACCTGTAATCTAGGGTTCAAGTTCAAGTATGTTTATTGAGACAAGAAAGAAATACATCTCAAAGAGATAGAGTAGCTTAGGCTATTTCTACCCCCCAAATCTAGGGTAATGGCAGCCTCGTCAAGTCCGCTCGGTAATAATCAATCATTTAACAATAACATTTATTTATAACACTCCCCACACCCCTTGTAACACAGTTCTTGCTTTTAAAAAGTAACTTTACTTTCCTCGACTCTCCTTGTAATAGGACTTATATAAGACAATGCTAGAACATTAATCAAGTGCTAGGTAACTGTTCACCAGTACCTCCCCATATTCTGTGTCCTCTCGTAAAGCACTATAGATGAACTTAGGGTTTGCGAGTAGCACTACAACAATATACATGAACTTAGTGGCACTAACTTAAAAGTAAGGACTTACGGACATTTAAGGATTCAGCTAAAATCTCTGCACCTCCTCCTAGCACGACCAAATACCAATTGAATTAGCCCTCCTGCCTATCTTGGCAGCGTTGTTTTTACAACGGATGGAGGAGACAAATTGACAAATCTCTCATACTGTAACAATTAGAGAACACTGTACAAACATCAGAGGTCCACGGTTGTTCAACGTCCTCCCAGCGAGTTTAAGAAATATTGCCGGAACAACCGTGGACATCTTCAAGAGGAAACTAGATAGTTTTCTTTAAGAATTTGATTTTGATTGATTGTTGCCGCCGAAGGCGGCTAGTTTATTGTGCACCCCCATACTCATCCTGTGAGCGGTAGCGCAAAAGCATTACAGAGGGCACAAAAGGTCTTTATCAGACATCTTAGATTATTTCATAAACAATTTCATCTATCCTTCACACCTTATAGTTATAATGTCAGCTAGTTACAGAGTAAGTGCTATTTCAAGAGCTACATATTTACAGTAAGTCATCGTACATTAATGGTAGGTCTTATCGCTAATACATAATAGTTTGATCAATGGGGACATTACAGAGTCATAGGGGAGCTTCTGTTTATTGTTAGTCCTCACAATACACTACTTGTTTCTGAATCTCATATGTCGTTCATCTACTGGAAGCGAAATGTGGATACAGTGCAAGGATTTCAGGTAATTTATCCATGGTAATAAGATAGGTTGCCATATCATACAGAGTGAGCTTAGATTTATCTCTAAATGGCTCAATTTTACTACAATCCAAGATATAGTGTTTTAAGGAGTGCCGGACCAACGGGGCTGTGGTGGATATGTGGGCCTGCGGGTCGCTCCAAGCAACAACCTGGTGGACCAAGCTCTTTCAAAATAAGCCTGGCCTCGGGCCGGGCTTGGGGAGTAGAAGAATTCCCAGAACCCCATCAACCAGGTAACCTTGTGTCAGCACTGTGGAGAAATGCCAGACAGACCACTGGAACATTATCTAACACAGTGCACAGTTACAAACCCATTAAAGATTTCAACTTAGATTCAACAGAGCAGAAGAAGTTGTTAAACACATATGGCAAAATGTTACTGAAGCGATCATATGAGTCATAAATACTCATATTCCACCCAAGTAAAACAGAAAGAAGCAACACTTAGTGGGCCAGCCAGAGGCTTAGGGCCCGCGCAGGAATATTCCTGAAAAAAAAGAAGTAACCGTTCCTTCCTGTAAGTCAACGTTGCCAATTTTTACATAAAACTCTACAATATTTGTATTTGTAGTACGTGGGTAAAACATTTATAACGTTGTTATTCGAACAAAAGTCGTCAGCAAGCACTTGTTCCGGAAGTGTTCGGACGTCGTCATTGTGAGTCGTGTGTAAACCGTTTTTCATTTATAAACAGCTGGGGTTTGGCGGGTGCATGGAATGGACTTTGGCCCTTGTTTAGAGGACGGACTGCGGTAGTACAGTCGGGTTCGTTCTTGATGCACAATCGAGAATTCCGGATTCGAATCCGGGAGGGACAGAAATGGATGGGCACATTTCCTTTCACCTAATGCCTCCGTTCACCTAGCAACCAATCAACCAGGTATCAACCAGTAAGTAGGTACTCAGGAGTTAGTCAGCTTGTTGTGGGGTTGCCTCCTGGGCGGGGTCAATAATTCAGCCTTAGGGGGGGGGGACCTCGATAAAAGTCAAAACGTGTATGAATACACTCTGGCTTCCTGTCCCCCGACACAGTGAATTATTATTAAGAATCGTGTCACTGGCAGCGCCGTAACACCCAGAAGTCGCCCAACAAACATTCTCTGTACTTTAGTCTCACAAATCATTGTTCCTCTCCAAAGAGACCACCCTAGTATAACACCTACCTACAGCAACCTCCCTCACCCACTCATTAACACACTACAACAACTTTCTACTCTCGAAACTGGCTATTGTAAGTCACAGGTAACCCCCTTCCCCTCATCAGTTCCATCCCGGGAGGGTGTTAATGACTTAAGATGCTGCTATATGCTAGACAATATCCTTACAAAAACGCAAGCCCCCTGGTAGACACGTGAGTGTGTCGCTGTGGACCTGCAGGCAAGAACTGACCCAGAAACCTGTGTGGTATATGATGGAAGCCTCGTCATCCCTCAACGGTGGGAGGGCGGTGGTGTTCTGGTAGTTCCGGGCCCTCAACGGTGGGAGGGCGGTGGTGTTTCTGGTAGTTCCGGGCCCTCAACGGTGGGAGGGCAGTGGTGTTCTGGTAGTTCCGGGCCCTCAACGGTGGGAGGGCGGTGGTGTTCTGGTAGTTCCGGGCCCTCAACGGTGGGAGGGCAGTGGTGTTCTGGTAGTTCCGGGCCCTCAACGGTGGGAGGGCGGTGGTGTTCTGGTAGTTCCGGGCCCTCAACGGTGGGAGGGCGGTGGTGTTCTGGTAGATGAGGGCTCTCAACGGTGGGAGGGCGGTGGTGTTCTGGTAGATGAGGGCTCTCAACGGTGGGAGGGCGGTGGTGTTCTGGTAGATGAGGGCTCTCAACGGTGGGAGGGCGGTGGTGTTCTGGTAGATGAGGGCTCTCAACGGTGGGAGGGCGGTGGTGTTCTGGTAGATGAGGGCTCTCAACGGTGGGAGGGCGGTGGTGTTCTGGTAGATGAGGGCTCTCAACGGTGGGAGGGCGGTGGTGTTCTGGTAGATGAGGGCTCTCAACGGTGAGGGCGGTGGTGTTCTGGTAGTTCCGGGCCCTCAACGGTGGGAGGGTGGTGTTCTGGTAGTTCCGGGCCCTCAACGGTGGGAGGGCAGTGGTGTTCTGGTAGATGAGGGCTCTCAACGGTGGGAGGGCAGTGGTGTTCTGGTAGATGCTGGCCCTCAACTGTGGGGGGGGGGGGGGCGGTGGTACTCTAGTAGATGCTGGCTCTCACCCAACCACCTCTCTAAATACATAAATTAACATACGTTAATGTTGATTGACTGCACGCATTACTCTTATCAACGTATTACCAGGCGAGGGATGGAGGCATGACAATGAAGACTGTATGCCAGCCAGGTTTAACACCCAAGCTAGGAAAACAGGATGTCAGTGGGCACAATATACAAGAGTAACGTGAATTGAACGTTATCAACATTAATTTAGTATTATCAACAGTGATAATGTTAAATTATCAACGTTGATAATGCTAAATAACGTTGAGTTAACGATATAACGATACTCTTGGATATTGTGCCATCTGGGGCTTTAGGAAGATCCCAAACATTGCCGAAAAGTGTTGCTTTTTGTTATAACTCTTAAATTCAGTGTTGAGATATTGCATTTATTCTTTGTGGAAAGGAAAAATTGCATAGCATAAATTCAAAATTTGCCCCGATGCCTATGACAAGCCGCCGGGTTCCTGTCCTTGTTGAAATCACTAGAGAGACAGTGACCCCTTAGGTAAATTCAGGTAAATATATGTGTAAATCACGCAAATTAACACGCGATGAAAAATGCGAGTGTCAGACCATGAAGGAAGAATTGAAACGAATTTCCTTAGGTACTTTCGTATTTAATAATCAGGTAAATATATGTATATTCCCTTAGAAGAAATCCGCTGGCTTGGTCAATCCTGTCACTAACCTTGCCTGTCAGTGACCTTCCTGAACTGTACTTCTCTTTGGTGTAGAAATGAATTGTATCTTAATAAATTGTTTACATCTCAAACAAATTTTATGATAGTGCGTGCCTATATCAAACTATTTTTAATCCTAAATAACGGAAATTGCGTGCCGAAGCCTAT